>CANYCX011343764.1:0-12144 GCA_948193385.1 Breynia disticha f. nivosa | reverse complement strand
ATATTTTTGACATATACTCTACATTTAAAATATGAATACATTTGTTATTTTTTAATAAATATAATTTTTAATTAATATTTGAAAGATAATAAAATTATGCAAAATCAAATTAGTGATTAAATGTTTATATATACTTTATACGTCACTTACGGTTAGGGCTGAGCTCAGATCTTGGAGATTCCCGAACTGAACCGAAAAACCAACCCAAATGGTTCCAAACAGAAAAAATAACCGTTGACTTTGATTTTTCCCGTACCGAACCGTTCTGAAAACATTTAAAATATGAATATATTTAAACAAGGAGAGAGTAAGGCATAAATATAATTTTTAATTAATATTCAAAAGAAAATATCCAAAAATCAAACTATCACTTTGCATCACACGTTTTACGCCTCTCTCAATCTCATCAGACCTCACAAGATGATCTCGACTGTAATCTAGTCACAACTTCCTCTGAAAGTCCTAGTTCTTTCACCATTGGGTAAACCAGGGATTTTCCTTCCAGAGGTCTGTAAATTAAATAATGATCAAGCTCTTCATAAGAATTTACCAACATACCTTTAATTCTGGTCCTTCTTGGTGTCTTATTTCTTATTTCGATCAAGCTCTTCAATGTGATTAGTTACTTTTGGAACGTGAACGAGTTCTTATTTCTTCATTGCTTGCTGATTCTTGACCACTTTGTTACTCTCACTCAAGGACGGAACCAAAAAAAAATTTAAGGGAGGAGACATTTTAATGTAACGAAACATTTTTCACATCAATTAAAAAAATCTAATTAATCAGTTACACAATATAATAATTCAAAATTACGTATTAACAATATTATAACTAATTTATACATTTCACCACAACTAAGTAATAATTACAAGTACTGCAACAAAATTAGTCTGTATAATTTTTAGGTTACCAAAATTGATAACAATAAATAATCCAATATATAATTAAATATTCTAACTATTAAATAACAACCAAATATCACTAAATTAGAACTAATTCTACTAAATTAAAACCTATTAAAATTCAAACAATTAAACATTCTAATTTAGGAGAGAGGCGTTGCAAAAATTGGGAGAGGGTATGTGTGAGAATGTGAATGTTAGAGTTCTTTCAAAGATTAAGAAAATGCTAGTCCAAAATATAAATTATTTTATACTTTATAGTTATTATCCTAACATTTAGTCAAAGAAAGTATAAGTAAAATTTGATTACAATTGAAAAAAAATAATTTTATTAAGTGATTTCGTGAGAAGAAAAAAGTAAAAGTAAATATTATCTCATAATAACGTGTATATTTTATTTTTCATCTTTGATTACTTTTAGTTATGTTTTTTTTAAAGTCATTTTTAGTTATTTTTTATTATAATAATATAATAAATAATCACAAACCTAGGATTGCTTATATTCTAACGATTCTAAATTATAGAATTAGGTCGAGGTTAAAGTAAATGTGAGTTGTATAGTGAGGAGATTAGCATCTAATTGTACAAAACAAACTGGTCTTCATTGGGCCCTTTTCTCTTTGGGATTTTTACACAAATACAAAGTCTAAAAAGTAGTATTCACTTTTAAGATCATGGGTAGTTATTAGGAGGTTATTATATGTATTATTGAAACAACATGGAAAGAAGAACAAAAAAAAAGTGGTATTTTAGAAAGTAAATTACAAATGTGTATATCTTTAATAAAATGTTTGTATCTACATAATTATCCCTTTCTCTTTTGCTTCATTCGACCCATTTTCGGAAAAACTAAAACGATGTCGTCTCAAGCATCTTTCTCCTTCAAACCCCTCACCTTTCTCAGCTTTCAATGACGCTGCTGTGGCTGCAACTCCACTCGGTCTCCAAATCCTACCTTCGCTCACAGTCTCACGCTGTACATACATCATACATGACACATGCATTTATATTTCACTACAAACGCCTCACGCCCAACAAAACCTCCTCCTCCCGCCCCCTTTTTTCCGGCGAAAAGAGGGGGCGGTGTATATTGTGGACGAAACGGAAGGGTTCCGTGAGTTAGCCTATGGTATCAGAATTTTCAGAAATCAGAGGCTCTAGTTTGCTACATCCCCTTCTAGGGTCAGGAGTAGCTACTTGATTACGCATTGCAGTACTTGCTTGTTGTACTTGTCTTCTTATGTTTCTGCTAATAAAAGCAAACAGATGGGGTATGTGATAAAATCAGACTCGATGCACTCCGACATGGTGTGGAGTGTGACAGCAATTTGAATCAAATTTTAATGTGGTCTTGAGAACATTGGCCGGCTCGTTTGCACCGCCAAGTTTTGCTTTGAAACTGTGTCTCATGTGCCTAAATCCTTGGAAATTCAAAACTAGACCTTCTGCTACACTTCTCCCTCTTGCACGACCAAATTGCTTGGTGACAGTAGCTAATGCAAAATCTGTTTATGTCACCAAGTCCTTTAATTGCGATGAGTTTGCCGTCAATCACCACTTTGGAACTGCTTATTGCATCAGCAATGTCATTCATGGCAGAAGGATGTGCAGTGGCCTTCTTATCCTGTAGTATGGTATTGTTGGGATTAGCAGTTTATCTCAAATTATGCAGAATCGTAGTGGAAGAGCAAATTGCTCCATACATTCTTCCAGCTGCATCCTGCTCTTGAAGCAGCTTCTTCAAAATCTAGCTTTATGGAGCTTTTCAGATTCAGCAATTCCACCTTGAAATTTCACAACAACAGAAGACTCACAAGATCACTCAGGATGAGGACCAGTCAATCAAAACCGCATTGAAGCCACTCAACACAAACAAAACGACAAAACTCTTTGATAAATTAAAGAATATTAAAAAAAAGGAGCTTTGAGCTGCTTTCTTCGTTCCACGTAAGCACAAGTATTGATGAACTGTAGAACGGATATGGGTTCCACACAAGCTAACATATCATAAACTCTCTGTAAACTCTCACACGGCACACCCTCGTTTAAAACACTTCCTCATCCGACCGCACCCAACTCATATAAAAGCAACAAACGCACAAATTCATCACAGTCAAGAAAAATGTTGAGAAGCTTTGCAAGAATTGCAATCGCAGTCTCTTCTTATCAATGGAGATCAAACCCTTCACTGCTTCATTCCAGAGGGATGTGTTTAGGTGTTCTCTCTGATGGGTTGGATAGAAATTCTGAATCTTTTCTCAATAACTCTAAGGCCATGGAGGGTTTACTTTCTCAACTGCACTCACATATAAACAAGGTAAAGTCTCTTTTTTTCATCTGTTTTCCCTGCTGATTGGTATTAGTGTAAGTTTTTGGGGTGCTTAGTGCTTTTGCGATTTGGTTTCAGGTATTGGCTGGAGGAGGAGAAGAGGCGGTCAAAAGGAATAGGAGCAGGAACAAGTTATTGGCAAGGGAGAGAATTGATAGGCTCATTGATCCTGGCTCGTCTTTTTTTGAACTCTCTCAGGTATAGTTTGTTTCATTTCTGCTATTGCTTTCTAGATATTGTTGTTGAGTGAACTGGTTAGGAATAGATATGAGATGACAGTAGATTGATTTTTTTGGTTGATGTTATCGATTAGAGTGATTATTTAATTTGTGTAGTGACCTTTCTTGGTTTTTTGAGAACTTTTAGAGTCAAGACTTGTAAAGTTTTGCAGTTTCACGGTAGAATAGGTATGTTTAGTGTTTATTGTGTGATGCAAAGTTGGTTGTGAATATATAAAATGGAGGCATGGTCATTGAAGCAATGGACTTGGAATTTGGAGAGACAGTTTTTCAAAACATCACTGTTTTGTTTTGCGAATGGATATACTTTATTCGTTTCTTAACACACTCATCTGTGGATGTATTCTTATTGTGTATTAAATGTGTCAAAGCTTGCAGGCCATGACTTATATGACGAACCATTGCCATCTGGTGGAATAGTCACCGGAATAGGTGTAGCTCATGGGCGCCTTTGCATGTTTGTGGCAAATGATCCTACTGTTAAGGGAGGAACTTATTACCCAATTACTGTGAAGAAACATCTTAGGGCACAAGAGATTGCTGCTCAATGCAGATTGCCTTGCATATATCTTGTTGATAGTGGAGGTGCTTTTCTTCCGAAACAAGCTGAGGTCTTTCCTGACAGGGAAAATTTCGGTAGAATCTTCTACAATCAAGCCATTATGTCATCTGAAGGAATTCCTCAAATTGCACTAGTTTTAGGTTCTTGCACTGCTGGTGGGGCCTATATTCCAGCAATGGCCGATGAAAGTGTAATGGTGAAAGGAAACGGTACCATATTTCTAGCAGGACCACCACTTGTTAAGGTCAGTAAAGGGCTTCTAGGATTTGATCAGTCCTTATATATGCATACTTAGTATTCTGCCAAGGTTTTGCATAGCACATGCTAGTACTTGATACATTTTATGTAGATTCATTTGTTCGAGTATATTTAGGAAATTGCACGAGTATACTAGGCAGTCTAGTACATTTTTTTCTTTAAGATAAAGTGAGTACTTAAGCAGAAGTCTCGATAGGCTGCTACAGGAGAGGAAGTTTCTGCGGAGGATTTAGGGGGTGCAGCTGTGCATTGCAAAACTTCAGGGGTCTCGGACTATTTTGCTCAAGGTTTGCATCATTTTGTTTAAGCAATTGTCTATGTTACTTTTGGAGTTTCTATGTTTTCGCAGGCTTCTGTTTATATGCAATTAACATATTAGCTTGTTTGCTGGCATCTGATGTGTTTAATTGAAAATCAAAAGTTGAAGTTTATCAAGGTGGCAATTCTCTGTCTAGAACCCACTTCCCTGTCTTGCATATCTAAACGGAATATATGAATAGATTCGTTTGCCTTTTGGTCTTTTAGATGAACAGCATGGACTTGCTCTTGGGAGGAATATCATCAAGAACTTGCACATGGCTGGAAACGGAGGGATGATGAACGGATTGCAGAACGTAAATCCTGAATTCAAAGAGCCATTATATGATGTTAATGAACTCCGTTCTATTGCGCCAGTTGACTTGAAGCAGTCCTTTGATATCCGATCAATTATTGCTAGAATTGTTGATGGGAGTGAATTTGATGAATTCAAGAAATTGTATGGAACTGTAAGGACATTCAAATCACTTAACTTTTTTGCTTATGATTTTTCATTTGTTATATGTGTGAATAATTCTTTCTAATTTTTCATTTGCAGACTCTTGTGACAGGGTTTGCACGAATTTTTGGGCAACCTGTTGGCATCATTGGAAACAACGGGATTCTGTTTAATGAGTCTGCCCTAAAAGGCGCTCATTTCATTGAACTGTGTTCTCAGCGTAACATTCCTTTGGTATTCCTTCAGAATATCACTGGATTCATGGTAAATAAATTCATGCTATTTCGTGTCCTTTATTGGAGCTAATTTATCTTTACTTTTGCTTGGATCTTACAACACTGGATTCATCAAAAGCTTGATTTACGTGTAAAGTTGAATTCTAGAAATTTATCGTTTTTTATATTTTTTTGGGTTTCTTGGCTTCATTGCTTTGCTACCTGTGTTCTATGCTATGCATATGTCACAGTTTTTGAACTGTCTGCTTCTGGGTAAAGCATGTTTTATGTAAGTTGTCACTCATATGCATATGTATCACAGTTTTAGAGCTATCTTCAAAATATAACTTAATTGTAACTTGTAAAATTGAGTAGCAACCTGCGTAAGTTGATTTCTGAATGCAAAAAAGCGTGTTGCTTTACCTTCTTTTAGGTTGGATCAAGGTCTGAGGCAAATGGAATAGCAAAATCCGGAGCAAAAATGGTCATGGCCGTTTCTTGTGCAAAGGTTGGTATCTTTCCTCTTCAATGATAGAGACAATCAATGAATTTTGGATCTTCACACAATGCATGTACAGGTTCCGAAGGTAACTATTATCGTTGGTGGAAGTTTTGGTGCTGGAAACTATGCAATGTGTGGTCGTGCTTATAGTCCGAATTTCATGTTCCTTTGGCCAAATGCTAGAATTTCTGTGATGGGTGGTGTGCAGGTATGTAATTCTTTTAAACTGCATATGATGATGATGATGATGCTGATTTCGAAAAATTTTGTTGGAATTTGAAAGAATTGTTAATTATAAACTCTCGAAATATTTGTGGTTCATTATCATGTCTGTCATACAAACTTGTAATAGATCATGAGCCTTGGACAAAGTGAACTTTACTTGTTTGTGTTTGCTGATGCACCATTTCTTTTTCCTCTTAAAGTTTTGATGGATTTAAAATAGGTGTGATGTGTGAATTTTCTTTTTCATTATCCTATTTTCCGAACGCGTTGTTATTTCAATAACGAGATATCTCGAGTTGTGTGTACTCACAATATCACAATATTTGCTGGGCTGGTCAGGCTGCTGGTGTGCTGTCTCAAATAGAGAAAGCAAACAAGAAAAAGCAAGGAATTCAGGTGACATACTTTACCATGTACCATCTAATATATTGTTACATTCGACTGCCAAAGAATGGTGACTTACTTTAGTATGAAAACTTTGTATGCAATGCACCACAGTGGACAAAGGAAGAAGAGGATAGCTTCAAGGCGAAGGTGGTGGACGCGTATGAACGAGAAGGAAACGCATACTACTCGACGGCTAGGTTGTGGGACGACGGGATAATCGATCCGGCTGATACAAGAAAAGTGATCGGCCTATGCATCTCTGCTTCCCTCAACAGTCCAATCGAAGATACCAAATTCGGTGTTTTCAGGATGTAATCTCTAAACAATCGAATCAAGTGACTCCATTGTTAAAAACTGCCTTGCAGTTTAATAAATAGCATTGGCAGCACAAGCCAATTTTATTATGTTTGCATATGATGAAATTTACAGTATTGTGAATTTATTCAGATATTAAAATGTTATGCTCACAAAGAGCAACAGAAGCGCCCGTGGCCTAATGGATAAGGCGTTTGACTTCTAATCAAACGATTGTGGGTTCGAGTCCCACCGGGCGTGTCTTTTTATTGAATGCTTTTATCTGTAATTTTTTATGTCTTCTTCATCGAAAATAGTTTTATTTAAAAAGAAAATTCACGCAAAATATGAGGGTGAGATTGGATGAAGATATTATGGAAAAGTCTGAGGTGGCAACTAAGAAAAGGAAATGACACGTGGGAAAAAGTGCTGCCATGTGGACCCTTCATTTTCTTCCCTAAACATCGCTTTGTCTCTCTTTCTCCTAAATTTTCTCTCCATTTTCATCAACTTTTTTACCTCCTCACGCTTTTCACATTTTATTTCATGGATCCCACTTTCAGGACCAGTTTGACTCGGGATAACTCGCCTTCTTCCTCTGCTCATAATACGGTAATCACTTCTTCTCTTTTCGTTTTTCTTTCTAACCATGAGTTTTTAATTTTCGATTGGAATGAAAAATTAGAGATTATGATAGTGACAATGTGTTGAGATAATCATAAGGATAACGGATCCATAAATGAAAAATTATTTATTTTATTTATATGGAAAAACTGAATTTCTCCCCATTTTTAGTTTATATTATGTTCTATAATATGTGAATTTCTATTTGTGGTTAGAGATTTATGTATTTGATGTGTTATGAAGTTGTTGCATTTTGATTTTTTGTCAAATTAAATGGAGAATTATTCTTTTGTTTTCATTTGTAGTTACTTTATGTGATCACTTAGTATTTGATTGAAGGAATAAGTTTTGTACATTTTGGGAATTAAGAAATGTGTGTGAATCATTGTGGGGTTGATTACATCTTTAAAATCTCATGCTTTTCATTGCAAATGGTAGTTTGTATTGTAAGTTTTCGTTAAATGACTTGTTTTAAGTAGTGATGTTGTTGTGTCTGTTGCAGTGT
The DNA here is from genome assembly GCA_948193385.1 of Breynia disticha f. nivosa. Classification (NCBI taxonomy): domain Eukaryota; kingdom Viridiplantae; phylum Streptophyta; class Magnoliopsida; order Malpighiales; family Phyllanthaceae; genus Breynia; species Breynia disticha. Next base: position 4,345 of record CANYCX011343764.1, on the reverse strand, counting down.
CCATCCATGGAATGGACTGATGAGAAGCATATATTATATCTTGATTCGCTAGAAGCTGATTTTGTGAAGAAGTTGCACTATTCCATTGAGTCACGGCAAGGATTATCGAGACATTGTTCTTCGCACCATGTGAGAGAAATTTAACTTTACTATCTTGAGAAGCAAATAAATTCGAAATGCGATTCTGATTAATTGTGAATGTTGTCAGACAAATCATTTCGCATCTGCTAGCAAAAAGAATTTTGCATCATCTCAAGAGTCAGAAAACAGTGCAACTAGTTGCGCAAGTTCTTTAGAACTGAAGCACTCAATGCACCAGTATGATTGGCGTCAAGATTCAGTTGGCAGCAATATAGGTACTAAGCATCAATCACCTGCTCATATTCCATGCTCTTTGGTTAATTTACTCAAGCTGTGTTATATATTTTATGTCATTGCATGTGGTGTGGAACTGCTTTCTTCCAATTCTCTTGACCAACTTGCCATTGTGATTTGTCACTTGTTGGTAATATTTTATGATGATGGTAAAGAAATATTAATTCAAATTATATTTGTATTTAGACATAGGTGTTCTTGTTTTATTGATGGTAATGGTGATACTGGGATGGGAGGGTAGAATGAAATTTCGGACGATGTTTTTTGCTTACTCTGGGCAGTATATGTGTTTCATTCAATTTGTACTTTCGAATATTAAAGAAAAGGATAGTGGTCAACGAATAGTTTCATTTTTACCATGAACTCTGAGGTTTGGTAAGTGCAACTGTCTTGATTTTTTTTGTTTCAGAAATCTTGGAAACTTTAATGCTGACACAAGCTATATGGCTTCTTTATTTTAATTTGTTCTTTTTCTGCCACAAAAAATGTAGTATATGATGCAAGCTGAAAATCTTTTGCCTGATTCACTACAGAACTTCATACCTGTGTTTGAACTTTGAACCAGGAAAATCATGAAATGACTAGTAATTGTGAGAATTTTCAATTTTCAATTTTAAGAGGTTTCAACTTTTGATTAATATATGTGTATAAGTTAGTTGAATTCTAAATGCCTTCTAGGCATGTGTTCTTACTCAAGTGTGTGGCTTTCAGAGGTTTCAGATCAGAACTTTGTGGATGAGAATGTAGAAGAAAAATCTAAAGGAAAATCTAGGGTAAAGAGATGGAAAAGTAATTGGAGGTGAAGCGTCCAGCAATTACCAAGTAATGTGCAGATTGTTTTGAATCTTCTCCTCAATTTTCTTAACAGAATTTTTTCGAAAGCTTATAGTGTTCAAAGCTTAATAGTTGGTTTCATGTGTTGTCAACTCTAATGTCCTTCCAGGTTGTGACACTTCCATATGTAACAAGTGAGAAGTTTCAACCGTTGGTAATGTTTGCTTAGAAAGATTGTACAGTTGCTGAAAGAATTGCCTTCAATGGAACTGACATTTTCAGACTCTCAACTGGGACATTCTTAACAGGGAGCTAGATGCTAGTTACAACTGAACTTTGAAAACTAATTTGTCTTCACCAAATCACACAGAGATAGTAAACAAGACAAGTTCCTGGTCAGAACTCAGAAGATTTGTTTCCAACAGTAGAAAAACACGGGAAAGAAGAATTTAAGGGAAAAGTATTCTTGGAGGTGGTGATGTTGATGCAAGATGCCTTCTGCCATAATTTTTCCGAAATCTGCAGTGTATATACATTCATTTGCATATTTGACAAAGTAGAATCTGTAGCTAACACTTAGGAAGCTACGTAATCTTGTGTGATAAGTATTTCTCTTATTTGGTCGTCCTTTACGCAATTTAATGTTGAATGCATAGTGTACCTCTCAGACCTGTACAAGATTGTGAAAGTGCAAGCTCGTGTCTGATATTGTACAGATAGTTGAGAAACACGTTTCGAATTTTTCTTGGCTTAAAATGTTTGCTCATTGAAATAATTTGAAAACATGTATGCTTAATGTGTAATTTAAATGGAATGCATGCCAGTTGGAACTTGATGTTTTGATGTGAAAACTACGGGTTGCGAAACGGGTTGGGCAAACCATTTGTCAAACCATGCATCCATTATGGATGAAACTAGACATCTAGTGTTGAGAATGAGATGCAAACAGGTTGGTGCACAGATTGCACAAATAAATAATTTGCATCATTCTGTCCAGAACAGAAAATAAGTAAGCAAACAGGTTGTTGTTCGAATTGCATAAACCATTTGCACTCTCCTAGTGCACAGTTTTGTGTATGGTTTGGTACACAGGCTGGGTAGACTGTACACTAAACTGTGCATGACCCAATTTGCGTATTTTTCAAGATATTTTGAATCCAAAACTTGACGGGCATGTTTGTAACTATGTGTGAATGATTAAAATGAGTGTCTAAGACAAACTGAGACAAATGAAAACGCTAGTAATGGCTCAAGGAAGATATAATTAACTTATGAAATCCTTAGTAAAGAAAATAGAGAATCAAACTCAATGTGCGCTTTAATCTACGAGTGCATTAGTCTTTATATGGTTCGGAGAGTGGCATAGAGGTATGCACTCACTGAGTTTTAATACTCGTTTTGTTTTTTCTTGTGAATGTGTAATTAGTGCAAATTCAAAGATTGTTGCGTAACTTTCCTTACATCTGATATATTTTGAGGACTCATACGCTAAGGTTGGGAGATCCGCATAGTTTACGATTGTTTATATTCAAACTTTTAAAACTATCATTTTGTAATTGAGCATAAATCTTGTAAACTTTGTATTAAAAATTATCTTCCGCCTTGTATTCAATTTCAAGCTATGTATTTAATTTTTATTAACACAATTACAAGATGTGAGAGTTCATGTTAGGTTGTTCGATGTTTGATGTTTATTTTCTCATGATGAATGGAAGTTGTCTTCAACTTGCTAAAAAAATTACTGAAAATTATAAATTAGGTTAATTGAAAATACAAATGGAAAATAAAATTGAGCGTCACATTTTGATTTATTTTGTGGATTTAAAAAACTTATAAAACAACATCTACAAATCTACTATAAATATGTTTTATTCAAATAAAAAATTAAAATATTTAAATAGCAGAAATTTTAGCATAGGACACATAAATTGGACTTATTAGAAGATGAACATATATATTATATACTCATTTCATGTACATTGTATTTTTCTTAAACAATTACATTATTTAAAGAAACATAAAAATACATTTTTTGACAATATTTATTGACACATATAAGCACAATTTAGTAATTTTATGTAAAAACTTTTTTGGACATATGTATACTACTAAATACAAATAGACTTATTTAACGAACATTAAAAAAATATAATAATTTTCAATGAAAGTTATTTTTTTAGAATCAAATAGACTCTGTTGGATGCATACAAATCACTGAACACATATTGACTCATTCTTATATTTGTTTTTTTTAAATTGAATATACAATGGAAGTAGTAAGGTACTACTTCAATATAATGGAAAATGAGATAATATTGAAAATTTTCAAAACTACAGTGTTACTGTGTTAGTGGGATGAATGTAGAGACATCTTGCAACTTGGACACCTTAGTAGAGAATATTTGTGCAAACTTTAGATTAAACATAACGAACACATATAGATTCACAAGTTCCCGCAAAAATTGGTATAAACACAATAGACAAAGAAATCTCTATGAAGTTCTAAGATTTAAAATAATTTTTCAGCAATAACAATAAACAATTACATAAATCTTGAGATCTACAAAAAATTTAAGCGCGATAACATGATAAATTAAAAATTGAACAAATAAAATATTAAAAAATGAAGATACATTTTGACATGAAATCAAAAACTAAGCAACATATCAAGACACAATTAAAATAAACATAGATAAGTATTTTTACAAAAATAAGTCTAAATGTATTCAAACTTTACATGTATCCTTATTAATATAAAAGTGTAATCCAACACATATTTTAAATATAAAACAGATAATAATAAAATTAAAATATATTTAGATATGATTATAAACTTGGACAAACTAGTTTTATCACCTTGGACTCGCATGGATATTTACAATTTGTATTTATTATATAAATATAAAATAACAAAATTTATATATTTAACCAAAATGAGATTACAAATTAACACTAAAAAAATAAAATATTTTAAGTAAATGTATTTAGAAATAGTACAGTTAATGGCTAATTAGATTATTTTGAGAGAGAGAAAAATAGACAAAACAAAATATTTGTATATTTTAAATATTACTTTTTTGTTTTTTTTGGGACACAGTGGAGTAGAGGTGAAAATAAAACCGGACCCGGCGGTTCCGGTTCGGAACCGGCGGGTCCACGGTTCAGGTTCTTAGGAACCGGAACCGGGCCGGCCCGG
>CANYCX011343147.1:0-10013 GCA_948193385.1 Breynia disticha f. nivosa | reverse complement strand
AATATCCCTCCACAGATGTATCTTACTGCCGTCTACTTTTATGGATCTGACTCTGACGCCAACCAAAATCCAGATTCACTTTCAAACTTCTTTCACAAATCTCGTCTTCTTAAGGTGTCTCTTTCCAAAACTCTGGTGCATTACTACCCTTTTGCCGGCAAGCTTACTTCTGTAACGATGAAGGAGCCCAATTTGTAGAAGCTCGTTTAGGAGACAACCTTTCAAGCTTCCTCAACAAACCTGTTAACACTTTGTTGAGCCCTCTTACGCCTCAAGTTGATGCGACTTCTGATTCAAAACCTGCATCACTAGTGCAACTCACGCTCTTTAGTTGTGGAGGCATGGCTCTGACTATTCACATTGCACACCGTCTTGCTGATGGTTCCTCAGTATTTACGTTCGTAAACAGCTGGATTTCCATAATTCACGGAGATGAAAAATCATTCAAACCAATATTTCTTGAATCATCTTCATCTCCTCCCGATCACTTGCCACCGCAAACATTCGAACCTAACCTTTCCGCAGAATTTGTGATGAGCAGGCTCGTGTTTAGTTTGCCAAAGATAGAAGCTCTGAAAGCTAAAATCAGTGAAACCATCGCAGAGCCACAGAATCTGCCCTCGAATGTTAACGTAGTTTTGGCAATTATCATGAAAAGTCTCATTGCTGCACATAGATTCGTTTCAGGTACTTCTACACCTACTGCACTGCTCCAAGTAATCAATATGCGGAAAAGGTTATCGCCAGCATTTCCAGATAATACTATTGGAAACATTTTGTGGTTCTCTAAAACTGTGTTTGAAGAGGATGACATTGAGATAAGCAGTCTTATGCGCGCCATTAGAAGATCAACCGTAACAAAACTCGACGAGGAAAAGAAAGTTGAAAGCACTGAGATTCGCCCCATAAAAAGATCAAACTTAATACAATCCAACGAGGAAAAAGAGGTTAAAACCACAGAGAAAACTAAGAAAACCGAAAACTACTATGTTACAAGTCTCTGCAAATATCCAATCTATGATACTGATTTTGGGTGGGGAAAGCCCTTGTGGGTAGTATGTACTCCAACATACCGTAAAAACCTAATTATTTTGATGGACACGCAAGAAGGTGAGGGGATTGAAGCATGGATATGTTTGGATGAAAAGGAGATGACCATTTTTGAACGGCAAAAGGAGATTGTTGCATTAGCAACGGTCAGCCCTAGTGTTGTAGTTAATCAGTCTCGCATGTGATGATCGGTTTCTAGTCACTGATATTTGAAATTTGTATTTTGCACTCTACATAAACATTTGTTCAATAAACCTTGTATCCAACATGTAACACACGGTCCCTTCCACATGTATATTTTATTTCTATTATGTATTTATAAATTTGATGAAGAATGGTCTAAAGAACACAATATCGGTTAAGTCCATAAATATTAAACGCGGTTATGACAATGATCTTTAATAAATAAACGTTACAGACGTTTACAAACATTAATAGGAAGACGTTACGGACGTTACGATAATTAATAAAAAGACGTTACAACCATTATGTTAAATGATATTCATTACTCCCACTCTATATAAAGAGATTGAGGAATCCTTCAAAGGTATTCTCTTACCACTCCGAAAACTACTACAAAAATATGATTCGATTACTAACTTGTGCGTCGTAGTGCGCTCGGGGACAAGCCCCCGGCCTCTGATCGTATTTTATTTTGCAGGATATACGATCTTGGTGGTGAGGACATCATTGCTGAGTTCCGGCAACAACAGAAATGGAAGGAGTAATAAATATTAAATTTTTAAAAAAATCAATTAGAATTGAAATTAAGCCACCATATTAGAAGCAAATTAAAAACTTCCATGAGGGAGGAATAGTTATCTCAAATCCATGATGAGTCGGCAAGAAAAAATGGATGTTCATACTGATTAACCTACGAATATATAATTAATTATCATTAAACTTATAATTTAGTAATATTAAAGACAATCTTATTATTAAAAAATATGTTGTGAGTTCCACTTATCGTAGAAGTACATCACCAGTAGTGAATTCCATAAACTGGAGGTATATTTGAAGGTTGAAATGTTTGAAGGTATGAAACCTCACAAGCACATCACCAATAAATGTTTGCAAATAGAATTTTTTTTTGGTGGTTTCACCAATAAATGATTGCAAATAGAATTTTTTTTGTGGTTTCAAACAATGTTATAAAAATTAGATTAAATCGGTTGGTCGAACTGACAAACTAGTAAACCGGTCACTGATTCGGTCCCAGATTACCATTCAAACCACTCTACAAGCAAATCAGTAATAAATCGGTGAAAATTGAAAAATCGGCTCGTTTAACCGTTAAACTGGACCAGTTTTAAGTATTTAGAAAAATTAAATAATTTAAAAATTAAATAATTTTGTATATTTATATATACTTATTTATTTATATTATTTTTAAATTGTTGATTCAGTTAGTGAACCATCGGTTCAGCCAATAAACCAATCACTCACACTTTGCCTGTTTGATAGGTTTATATTATATTAGATTGTATTGTAAAGAAAAGAATCATGTTTGTTTTAACTATTTATTGAATTGTATTGGTTAAGGTTCTCATTCTATAGTTTTAAAACATTACTAGAAACCATGAAATTATAACTCTCCAAATTGGTGGATTATCATAGTTTTGACATTTGTTGGACAATTTTAGCCTAAATAAAAATAATATGACATTTTAGTTCAGTTTTATCTCTTACAACATAACATATTTTGAAAATCTCTTCGTGCTTCTTCTTTAAATTTATATGTTCCAAAAAATTATAAAAAAAATTGCTTAAAATATTTTAAAGAAATTATTTTATTAACTCTTTATTATATATTTTTTCACATCTTTTTGAGTTTCTTATGATGTAATAAAAACTAAATAATAGATTCTATTTTTTAAAAAACATAAAAATAAAATAATATTTTTTTACTAATTTTTGTCTGCACCAATTATTATTTTTTAGCAAGATAGGTTAGTTTCATTACGAAAGATTAATTTTATTTATAAAGTTAGTTTAGTAACTTTATTATTTTATTAAAATTTTCATTTTAATAGTTAAATTAAGAAAGCAATAACATATATTAATAACCTATACAGTCTTCCCAAAGTACAGCATAGTTTTAAATTATACTACACAATACCATACTACATCAATTAATATTTTAATAACCCATACTAAACTCTAAAAAAAACATTGTCAGTCTCTATTTCAATTCGATCACCAGTTCGATTATGATAACGCTAGTTTCAATTAAATAAATATTGTGTATGCATGCTTTTGTGAAAAGACGTGATGGGTTAAGCACAAACTCCAGCTATAAATTAAAAAGGGAAGATTGGAGTGATAAGACTTGAACAATAAGATAAAGAAGGCTAATTAAGCTTTTGACACACAAGATTATGCATATCCATTCATCTATAAAGATTTTTCCTAAAGATAAGACTACTAAGGATCTTATCTCATCCCATTTTGTCATAATATGCCTCATCTATTTTCCTCTTGTAGGTCCCTACTTTTTATCTACTTACTTTTATTACATTAAATTTCACCAAATTTCGAAAAAATATTAGATCATACTTATCATATTAAGTATTAGCATGAATTTAAATTCTACTTATTCATTTTATCTTCATCATATTTAATGTTAGCACATTTTTTGATTTTCTCTGTCTTTTTTTCTTACATCATTAAATCTAAACGGCGACTAAACCTCAAACTGTCATGAGTCAAGCTTATAACTAAGGCTAAGCATGAATCTTGTAGATTTTTGAACTGAACTGATTATTCAATTCAAAAAGAATCGGGATAAAAAAGAACCGTTGAGTTTTGAGTTTTTTCGATCCAAATAGACTCGAAAATTCCATCTGGTTTTTAAGCAATATTTGAACCTAAAACTAAATCGAATTGAACCGAATTGAAACCGGGTTTTAAAGCATTAGTTTTTACAATGGAGGAGCATATACTTTTCATATAGATATACTTCTTATATTACATGCCATACAATTTATAGTCTCCGAGTGTATCTCTCTCTAGTCTCTACACAAATGTCTCTCCAATATTTCTGCGATGAAGTTAAAATAAAGCACAGTGACAGAGAAGATATGACAGGAGAATCTATGGTAATGTCATGTTCATATCTCTTTTTTTTTGCTATAAAAATTTAAGATGAGTAGATGGTGTCTCAGCTTAAAGTTAGGAAAAATTATTAACTTAAAGTGGTACTTACATATGTCTTATCTAAGAAGATTAGAGAAAATTTGAACCTGCGATCGTTAGAATACAAATATTTTGTGATTATTACCTCACCAACTCCTTCGAATTTTTCATGTTCATTATCTTACAATCAGTAAATGACTGATTTTTGATTAATGTGCAGATACCTAACGACCTAACATCATTCACAGACCGACAGCTACGAAACATTATATTCTGATGCCAACCTTTAAATAAAAATGACCATTACATTAGTCTTTAATGTCTTTTCTTGGATTTTTAGGGCTACTTTTTTAAATGCTATCTAATTTTTTTTGTGCCACCTTTAAGTGCTATGTAATGTATGCGAATAATAGGAGTTAATTTTTTTAATATTTATACCGTAAATAATAATATTTAAAAAATTATTAACATAATTACGATCTGTGAATGTGCAATTACGTTAGGATAATATTATAGTTGGCTTATTTTCAAATGACATTGACATCACTAAAATCTGTTTGAAAAAATCTTTTGCTTAATTTGTTGAGTGGAAATGGCGAGGCAATGAAGAATATATGAAGTTACATAACAAACGACGAAAGAGACAAAGTGGTGAGGAAGCAAAAACATTGGAAATGAATGGCACAAATAATAGGAATATGCATTGCTGGACTATACTCTATTTGTCTTTAAATTTGCATTTTATATATATATATATATATATATATGGGGCCATTCCACTCTCATTTTTCTCATGTTCCATGCCCTAGCTACCTAGCCACCATATCTATTGATTAGACTGACTGTTTTTTTTTTCTAATTGGAAGCCAAAAAAAGTATCTACTAATTATTTTAATAATATGCATTTTATATCTACTTAATTTAACAATAAGTTAAATTCATATTTTTAAAAAAATTTATAATAATAATAATAATAATAATTATTATTATTATTATTATTATTATTATTATTATTATTATTATGCTTGCATAATTTAGATAGATGACATTTTAACTAATTTAGAGGACAAAGAAACAGCAATACACATGAGCTTTGCCATATTGATTTCGTATCATTCAACACTAATAAAATTCAATTTGAATGTATATCTAAAACAAGCAATTTGTCAAATAAATTAACAAAATACTACTATTTCATTAATATATTTCCAACCACATCAATTATTATCGGTTCAACTTTAATTTTCCTTCAAGTCGGTGACTTATTTGTCTCAAATTTAAGAAAAAAGAAAGAAAGTTGGAACAAAAAAATGCAGCAGAAACAGGAAAAAAAAAGAGGGTAACTGTACATATGGGTGCCTAATTTAAATTTTATGGTCTCACCCGCTATCATTAAATCTGTCGGTTAAAGGTTATAGTGGTTGACTCGTTGGACTCGATGTCCACATTATAATATATTTTTTGAGTTCGTCTCTGCCACTGACCTTTACATTGCTTTGCTCATACCTTCCCTAATAAAAACCATGTTACCGTGAACTTCTAATTAAGTTTTGTTAGGCAAGTAATTTTTATAAATAAAAGAAGTAAAGCATTTAAATTTCCAAAAAAAAAAAAGTTCAACTTCTCATCTACTCTTAATTCACATTTCATATGTTAATCATCAATGATAAATGGATAAAAATGTAATCACTTACTACTTAATGTAGTGGTTTTCTTATCATAAATAACTCACTTGTATGTCTTCTCTAGCACTACTAATTAAGGAATCAATGATCGAATCTCACACTCTCAGTACATTAGTTGACCACTTTTACTGTTGAATTATGTAACGATTAATAATTTTACTATCTAATAAACAAACACATAAAGAAAAAAAAGATAAATAAGAATGCAACAAAAGATGGGAATTGGAGGTCCTTTAGTAGGAGGTGATGAGTAGGGACCAAGACATTTATGTGTGTATTTTGTTGCATGTAAATGTGTGGTCATTATCATTACTATTTGAACCAGCAACAATGACAAACAAGCAACTATTCACCAGAACAGCCTAATATAAATTCATATGGACCCTAAATCTTACTATCATAACTAGTACACCAAAGTCGACACATATTTGGCTCTTTTTTCCATACTTTCAATGCTTTGTTTTATTGATTTATATGGTATTTAGTTATTAAATTCAATTTATATATAGATTCTTGACTATAAATTGAAATTTTTGATATTTCAAACTTTTCTTATACACATAGGACACGTTTTCTTTAGAATTCGGTTTACAACTCAGAAAAATGTAGATATAAATTAAGAATTTTCAGATATCTCTAAATATGATTACGACAATGTCTAGATATATGTAGAGCATTGAGTCGAGTTGAATTTTAAAGTATTTGATCTCGGTTCATTTAATATTTTACGAGTTCGAATTCAAGTCGAGTTTTGTATCGAGTTTAAAATTTTGTCCGCGAACAAGATTTGAGCTAACGATTATGTTTACGAGTTTTTTTCCGTTCAACCTCAGTTCATTTAACATCTCGGACTTAACATTTGGTTCACAATCGGGCCTAACATTTGGTTCACGAGCATACTCAATTGTGAACGAGTAGAGCTCGAACGAACTTTTATCAAACTTGAGCTCTAACAACTCACGAGCAATCAGTTTTGTTTATAACCCTACGTATAGTGACATTTTTTAAAAAATATTGTTAGTTCAGGGACCAAAAACTAATATTTCAAAAATTACATTCCATCTCTTACCTTACTTTATAATAATTCACTATATGGTGAGAAATTATAGGTTTGGAAAAACTCTAATTTCGTAATTTTAAAACGATAACACTCAAACTTTGTTAAAAAAAAAGTAGGTTTAAAAAATCTGTTACCTTATTATTACTCTCTTTTTTCCAACACAACACACATAATTATAGCACCAATCTTTTATATTATATAAACTTCTCCTTTATACTTAGATTCTTAGACATGAACTAGACAGCTCTAGCAATTCCTCGTCCATGTCTATCAACCTCAATTATATATGCATCCTCAAAAATCAAATAAATCATTGGTTTTCGTAAAGTTTTGAAGATTGTGGTTTATGTAAGGAACGTCATTCTCGATGCACATTTATGTTTAAAATATTTCACATTAGATAAGTGTAGATATGATTCATTCACTATAAATTTAAACTCATCTTTTCAAGTATGTATGCCTTTTGAAGTAGAGTAAATCCAATTTCAATATGCTTTAGAGCCTACCTTATTCACTATTTCTATTTTCAGTGAGTACTAATTCAAGATTACACAAAAAATACAGCTTTTATCTCACTAGGGTAATTATGTTGAAATTTGATCATGAAAGCACATCAAACCTATAATCTCGTAAGAAGTTGAATTGACAACTCAACTAAAATTAAGTCTGTCTTCTGTATGGTTTAAGGGCAATTATTTTTTGAGAGAGAGAGAGAGAATGTGATGGTGATGATCAAAATCCGGCGAAGAGACAGAAAGCAAGAGGCAAGCTGTGAATATTTTGTTTTGATATATTATTTTTCCATAAAGTGATGCCCGCAGAATCTTGGCACAAATCTTTCACAGTTAAGACTACAGAGAGAAGAAAAAAGAAAGATGCACATGGCCTCCTTATAATAATACCACCACCCTTCCAACACCTCCCTATCTACCATTAACCTCACAATAATACTCCCTCACCAAACATCCCCTTTAATGTCTCTTTCTTATAAATCCCACCCTTCTCACTTTCATGTATTAACCTTAATCCAACATGTCCAACTCCTCTCTTGTTCGTATCGCAGAGGTTACTGTCGTTAAACCTTCCGCTTCATCTCCAACTCGAATACTTCCTCTCTCATCTCTCGACTCTCAGCTCTTTTTACGTTTCACTGTCGAGTACTTGCTCGTTTTCAGGCCCCGTGGAGGTCTAGACTCCAATGCCGTCACGGCTCGACTCAAGTCCGCGTTAGGTAAGATTTTGGTTCCTTACTACCCTCTTGCGGGTCGAGTCAGGGCAAAGAATGATGGCTCTGGGTTAGAAGTTGTGTGCCGAGGCCAGGGTGCGGTATTCGTCGAAGCTGTTTCGGACCATTTTACTGCCAAAGAGTTTGATAAGGCCCCACGTTATGTTTCTCAGTGGAGGAAGTTGTTGTCCCTCCACGTGGCAGATGTTTTAAAAGGGGCCCCACCTCTTGTTATCCAGCTGACGTGGCTTAAAGACGGTGGTGCCACGCTGGCAGTTGGAGTCAACCATTGTGTTACTGATGATGGCATTGGGAGTTCTGACTTTCTTAACTCGTTTGCTGAGTTAGCTCTAACTCCTCATGCCCGAACTTCCATTGCTGACGTCAAGCCAAAGCCTTTGTGGGACCGACATTTACTCGACCCAGTTAAGTCAACACGCGATTACTCACTGAGTCATCTTGAGTTCAACCGAGTTCCTGATCTCTGTGCGTTCACAAGTCGGTTTGCGGACGAGAAACTACTTACGCCAACTTCAGTCATATTTGACAAAACGAGTCTGACTGAGCTAAAACGAGTTACAACTCACCCAAATATGTTCACATCTTTTGAAGTATTATCAGCCCATGTTTGGAGAAGTTGGGCTAGAGCATTAAACTTGCCAGAAAACCAAGTTTTGAAGCTTCTTTTCAGCGTTAATATTCGTAACCGAGTCAAGCCGAGTTTACCCGATGGTTATTACGGGAACGCTTTTGTTCTTGGGTGTGCACAAGCAACCGTAAAAGAGCTGGCAGAACTGAGTTTACGCCATGTTGCAAAGCTAGTGAAAACTGCTAAAGAAAAGGTGAACGGTGAGTATGTAAAATCGGTGGTGGAGTCAGTGAGTCGGGCACGAGTTTGTCCCGACTCAGTTGGCGTTTTGATAATGTCACAATGGTCAAGGCTTGGGTTAGAGAGGGTTGACTTTGGAATGGGAAAGCCAGTTCATGTGGGTCCCGTTTTAGGCGATCGTTATTGTTTGTTGTTGCCTGTTTGTGATAAAAACGACGCCGTTAAAGTAATGGTGGCGGTGCCTTCTTATGGGGCGGAGACGTATGAGCGTCTTGTTAAGAATCCATGTTGGTGAGAAGGAATGGAACGTTGACTCGTAAATCTGTTGACTTTTTTTTTTCAAAATATTTTTTTTATTAACTAATATTTCATTTATGAGCCTAACAAAAAGTAGTGATAAGAGAAATTTACTTTTTTTTTCTTTTTTTTTTAATTTATTTTAATGTTTGGAGAATGAAATGAAAGTGGTGGTCATAGCAGAGTTTTGCTTTGGTTGATTTGGACCGTTTTGTCAAAGCAGTTGGAATCCAATGAAGTGACTTGAAAACGAGTTCCTTATTTTGACTACTTTCTCAATTCAAATATTCATACCTATTGATAAATTACAATTAATTTATTTTTATAAATTATTCGGTAAAAGAATAGTGAAAAATGAAAATTTGGAATTTGAACGAGATTTTTGTGGCAATGATATAAGTACGGACTGCACGGTTTGTTGAACTGATAAATTGATTACAAGTTTGATGTCATTTTACCATTCAAATCGATCTATGAAGGAATTGGTATCAAGCTGGTGAACTAGTAATGTTATCGAATCGGATATGTGATCGAACTAAAAAAGATATTGAATAGTTGGTTTATTAATTTGACCAATAATTTAAAAATATTTAAATAAAATAAATTATCTAATTATCAAAATTATTAATTTTTTTAATATTTAAAATTGGTCTAGTTCACCGATTTTCTACTTATTTGATACATGTTCACTTATAGATCAATCTGAATAATAAAATCGGATCTGGCCGGACT
>CANYCX011342775.1:0-25337 GCA_948193385.1 Breynia disticha f. nivosa | reverse complement strand
TTGTATAAGTAATGTCGCCAAACCTTTAACGCATGAACAATCGCTGATAACTCCAAATCGTGTGTTGGATATTTAACCTCGTGTGGTCTCAACTGACATGAGCTATAAGAGATAACTCTGCCATGTTGCATTAACACTCCGCCTAACCTAGCTCCAAACGCATCTGTACATACCACAAAACCACCTCCCTGACTAGGTAACATAAGTACTGGAGCTTCAACTAATCCTTTCTTTAACTCCTGAAAGCTTTCTTCACACTTATCATTCCACAAATATGGAGCATTCGTCTTCAGCAAAGAAGTCATAGGTCTAGCTATCCGCAAGAAATCCTCGATAAACCTCCAATAGTAGCCAGCTAAACCGAGAAAAATCTGTACCTTAGAGACATTATCAGGCATCTCCCACTCCTGAACTGTTTTTATGTTTCTAGGATCTGGTTTCACTCCCTCAACCGAAATCACATGTCCTAGAAAGACAACCTCAGACATCCAAAATTCACATTTGCTAAATTTGGCATACAACTCCTTTTCTTTCAGCAAATCCTACACGAAACATAAATGTCTCTAATGATCCTCTCTGTCTCTTGAATACACCAGCACATCATCAATAAACACAACTACAAACTAATCTAAATAAGGTTGAATTACCTTATTCATCAATGCCATAAACACAGCTGGTGTGTTCGTCAAGCCAAATGGCATCACAGTGAACTTGAAATGCCTGTATCATGTTCTAAAAGTTGTCTTCTCAATCAAACTATCCTCAACCATCAACTACTAATATCCTAACCTCAATCAATTTTGGAGAACACTGTAGCTCATCGCAACTGGTCAATAAAGTCGTCTATCCGAGGCAACAGATACTTGTTCTTCACTGTTACCTTGTTTAGCTGAAGATAGTCGATACACAATCACATACTATCATCCTTCTTACGCAAAAAAAAACATTGGTGCGCCCCAAGGCGATATGCTTGGTTGTACGAATCCCTTCTCTAGTAATTGCTCCAACTGCCGCTTCAACTCTTGTAACTTAACAGCTGCCATGTGATAAGGTGCAATAGATACTGGAGCTGGTCCCCATATAGCCTCAATCCTGAAATCAGCCTCTCGTTGTGGTGACAATCTGAGTAACTCATTAGGAAATACCTCAGGATACTCATGTACAATCTCAACATCTCGCACCTCTATCTTTTGTTGATTCAAGTCTATCACAGATGCTAAGTAAGCATCACATCCCTCTTTGATTAATTTTGCAACGAGAACTGCTGAAATCAAACATTAAGGAATAACGTTCCTTTTCACAACCAGTTAAACTCACCTCTCCCCGTTAACTTCTATCACGACTTCCTTTGAATAACAATCAAATATTTCCCGATTCCTGGATAACCAATCCATACCCAGAATAACTCCAAACTCCTCCATCTTCAACACAATTAAATCTGCTAGATAAATCAACTCACCAATATGCAATTCACAATGCTGTAGAATATGTTTAACTATAACTGTACCTCTAACTGGCATCAAAATAGCTATCGTATACCCCAAATGCTCTATACTAGCCCCGATATGATCTACCATAATCTCACTAATAAATGAACAACTAGAACCAGGATCAATCAGCACTAAGGTAGTATATGCAAAAATAGAAATAGTACTAGTAATCACGTCTGGATCCTCTGCAGCCTCATCTCTGGTCATAGTAAAAGCTGAGCCTATGGTGTAGATCCTGACTGTGCGGCTGCTCTGCTAGACCCACCGGCTCTGCCTGACCCACATACTCCTCCTCTAGAGGCTGCTCCTCCCCTAGAAGTAGAGTCTGAACCTCGTCCACCTCTACCTCTGCCATTCCCTATCGACGCTGTCGTACGAGCATCACCCACGCTGCTCTTCCTAGATCCTGCTCCTATATGTGGTTCCTTATGTTCTGTACAATCTCTAGTGAAGTGTCCCGACTGTTGATAGTTGTAAAAAAATATAGTATCATAACCGGTGTTGGAACCTGTACTTCTCATGGGATAAGTAGGAGGTCTACTAGAATAGCTCCTCCCACCTCCTACTCTACCTCGGAATTGTCTGCCTCCCCCACCTGTACCTTCAGAGCCTCTAGTGTCAAATCTCTGGCGTCCTCCAATAGAAGTAGACCCAGATACTTTCTGACGCTTTCTCTCTTATCTACTATCCTTCTTATCAACTTCTAAATCTAGTTCCTCTGCTCTAAGAGCAAACTCAATCACTAACTCATATGTACCCAATTTCACTGCCAATCTATTTTGATGTTGTACCTGAGACCTTTCTCAAATTCATCTCTTCTCTTCTGATCCATATCCCCATCTTCTGGGGCATATCTGGATAGTTGGGTGAACTCTGCCTCATACTCTACCACTGTCTTATCCTTCTACTTCAGCTCTAAAAATTCTATCTTTTCTTCGTTTGATACAAAGGAGGTGTATACTTTTCTGCAAATTTCTTCTACAAGTCTTCCCAGGTTAACACAGGAGGATCCTTCTGACTACTTGGAACCATCTCCCACCAGTTCCAAGAAGAGTTCTTGAGCAAAGAAGTCGTATACCTCAGCTTTTGTTCTGGATTACACTGTAATTGGTTAAGAATTCTCTTAGTGTGTCTCAACCAGTCCTCAGCCTCAGCCAGATCTGTAGTGCCCTCAAAAACTTTTGCTCCCTACTTTTGCACCTCTTCAAAGTTCTTATCAATGTTCAGGTTTGATTTACTTCCTGAACCTTTCTCCATTTCCTTCTCTTTCTAACCCTATGCTTGATTTCGCATAATTTTTTGCATTATCTCTCAGAACAGAGCGTATGTAGGGTCGTGTGGTGGTATAGGCATAGCAGGTACAGCAGGCTCTGCAGTAGGCTGCTTAGGAGGAATTGGAGCTGACCCCTGTCTCTCTGATGAATCTATAGATTCGACTGTGTTATCTGGCGATATGTTATCTCTCGGCTCCATCTGTTATAAAACACAAGTTTAAAATTCATTTAGTTTCCAAAATGCAACTCAAAACTCATTTTGGCACAGTCCGTAAGGAATCTAATCCTTGCTCTAATACCACTAAATGTGGAAGTCATTTTTGAAAACATAATTTCTGATTATTATATTATTTATCATAAAGTACACATAAATAATTAAAATCGAGGACAGAGAGTGAATATCTTTAACATAAAACCTCAGCCCATTTGTATAAATGATATAAAAACATTTACATATGAGTAATTACAGCGGAAAAGATTTAATGTTTGAAAAACATGCAACTCAAAATTTTATATACATATATATGTACAAAAGTATAAAAAATCCAAAATATGACATCTCAAAATATGGAGGTCGACGTCGGATAATATCGCTTTGGAAATCATATCACAGTAACTCCGGTCCAACTGCAACTATCTACATCCTGCATGTCATTTAACACATCATTTAATAGCCAATTGATGCTCATAACATTCAAATCAAATTCCAAATCCACAGTTGTCAATTAATTGTTCTTAAGAATAAACACTTATAGGCATGAATATCAACATATAATCAACCAAGCAAATCATTGTTCATAATCATTCAATATGTTCCTAAAAACACATTTCCATTCAAATCACATAGTTATAATTCAAACTTAATTCCATTTATCAAATTATCATAATTAGTAAGTGTAAGACACTTACCTCGGCTAAAACACGCACTCACGCACTAACTGCTCTGACTAAACTTTAGCCCAATTGTCGTACAAATTTGCCTGTACAAATTAATCAGATAAACAATGTTAACTAATCTTACTTACATTGATTCTAACTTAAAATCATCAATTTTCCAGCATTTTAGTAGCTTTTCTTAAGGAAATCCTTACTAACTTATACCAAACCTTGATTTATATGATCTAATTCATATACATGAGTTATTTTAAGTTCAAGAACATCAATTATACTCTATTCCACTTCCAATTCAGTTTAACATCTATCAAATCTCAAACCTTAAATCCTCATCAATTCAAAAACTTCATGAAAATTAGAAAAAATATCAAATTTCACTTACCTTGTTGTTCTTAATGATGAATTCACAATAAATTGAGTGTTTCTCACCTCCTATTAAGACATTCTGATGATTTTAGGGTGTTGGGTCGAAGTAGGAAAAGTTTTGGCTCTGTTTGCAATTGCCCCGAATGAAACAGTGTCGGTATTAATATGAAACATCCCAACACGCCCTGGAGCACGGCCCGTGCCCAGGTCGTGTTGGCCAATTTTTCGTGATTTTCTGATTTTCTGAAATTGCACAATTTTTGGAATTTACATATGAGCACAAGGTCGTGCTTATGGTGGTACGTGGTCGTGCTGCAAGTCTATTTTGTGTATTTTCTTGAATTTTCATCAGATTTGATTTCATTTTAATCCATTTCTGGTATATTTTTATTCTAGACGTTACAGAAAAAACTCTAATATGTTCTTTATCCCTTGCAAGATTGGTAGTTTGAGTATAGAAAAGGATATGTATGATCTTAGTGCATTTATAAATGTTATTCCTTTGTTTATTTATAACCTTTGAATATGGGATTATTAAAATAGAGTGGTGTAGTGATAACCCTTGATGATAGATCAGTTTCTTATCCTGAAGGAAACTTTTGAATATGCTTAGTCGAGGTATACAATTTAGTGTTTCTAGTTGATTTTAATTTGCTTGATATGCAAAATGATGGAACTTCAAATTTTAAACTGATATTATTATGAACCACTTTTGAATTTCAAAGTTTCTAGGTAGATGATTTTGGAACAATATTTATGTATGATAGTAGAGTGTGCATATTTATCAATGAATTATTTGTTGTCATTGAAAAAACATTTCTTAGGTTTAAATTTTGGACTTTGTTAGTTAATTCAAGGCATGGATTATATGAGATTTTCAACATAATATCTTATGATTAATTAGTCTTTAGCACATTATGCTTTAATGGTTTTTTTTCTTATAACTTTGTTTTTCTTAACCTTATAGGCCACGTTACAAGCCAGTAAAGTCCTCTTTGATTGGTTGCTTATTTTTTAGAATCATTAATTTAAGTAGATTTGATTAAGTATCAAACTTTGAGAAATCATATTAATGTTGGTTTTAGCGTGAAAACATTGCCCTTATAAACTTTATTTTTAATCGAATGAGTGAAATCTGTGAGGGTGTTGTTTTATTATTCTTAGGGGGCACTACCAGTGTGGAGACATATCTTTTAGATGATTTGACTATCATGGTGATCATTGTATTCTTTGTTAAGTTTTAATGCATATTGATTTGTACTGAATTGAACATAACAGTGAAAAAGATTTGATTGAATTTGAATCTTCTACTTAGTTCTATTTTGATATATGTTTAAGGGTAAACATAGTTTTAAGTGTGGATAAATTTTCTAGGTTCTATTTCATGCATGGTTTTTACTTTTTTTTATTTGTTATTTTGCATACATTGACTTGTTATTTGCTCATTCTCAGGTTATTTTGTGCCTTGTGTTCTTAAATGACATAATGGTCGCAAGGTGAATTGTGGAATAATTTAAAAGGGTTAAAGCCTAAACACTGATCCAGATGAGTACATGTTTTGGCTATCAAAGTACACAGTGTCATGGCACAATGCATACTTTAAAAGTTAGAAAATGAGTGTTGGTTAAAAAATGTGTGGTCAGAGTGGCCACACGTTATTAACCCATGGTTGTGCATTTTTTATTGGAAATGACATTCTAAAGAATGCTTTGATGCAGCTTTAATAAGATTGAGAAAGATGAGGATATTTTGGACATTTTGAATACTTTTTTTTAATTAGGTTTATAAGTGATAAAATATTTAAACCTAAGGGCAACACTTAATTAGGGTTCCTACTTTTCATTACTACTAGATAGTGTTCGTGTACGCCCTGAGTCCTAATACAATTGTCTTATATGAACTTATTTATTATTATATAGAGTAATAAAGATGAGGCATTTCAATTTTATCTATTTATATTCTTGTACATTTTGAAATGATAACATAATCTATAATGTTACTTCTATTAAAGTCACTAGATAGTGATTCATGTGAAGATAAAGGATAAAATCTAGATAACCTTAGTTGATCATTGACATGGGAATTTCAATGAACTAAAACTGGATGTTGATCTATGAGATCATTATGTTTCACAAATCATAGAGCATTAATGACATAGATACATCATATAGAGGATGTATTGGATTAATCCACTTAAATGATAAGGATACATGGTAACTAGAAGTCATAAATATTTATCATCAATAATGCTTATATTGGAATTCTAAGACTAGATGTCTTTATGCGTCTCGAATGGATTCTAATATACTTTAACATATGCCTAATGTGACTTATAACTAGCTGCAAATACAAATATGATTGGGTATATTAGAACCCAATTTCCATAAAGAAGTGAATGGATTATCACTCTCAAAATAGAGATGATATCACTGACCACTTGATATGTGAATTGAGTAGTGTCTAGCTAGACTCAGATTGATTGATAGTTTAATAATCTAATTATTTTAGTATCACAAACAAGATCAAGAAAGTGACATTGTAAAATAATGATTTCTTACCCTATGTCTTATATTGTTAAGATATCAAAGTGCAAAGGAACATATAAGGCTATTTGGTAGATATTTAACATGTTATCGAATTCCATTTATTCAAATTATTATTTAGCCTAAAAAGACTCAAAAATATTTATTGGAATTATTAAGTGAACCCCAAATACATATGGGCTTATAAGATCACACACAAAGATAATTAACAAAAGTTATGGCATTTCTTAACAGAAAAATAATTTCAGAAAGTGCATAGTTTTTGCCATAATATTTACAAGTTTAGTATGTAAAATACACAGTCAAAAATTAATAACATTATTTTTCTATAATTTAATTTGGAATTAAATGTGCTGAAAAAAATTAGGAAATTTTAAGATAAAGAATTTAATTAATTTTAAGACATGGAAAATCTTTTGTCTTAGTTTAAGACAATGAGAGGTAATTTAGGAAAGATGTCATAAGCTAAGACAAGCAAAGCATGTTTGTCCTAAAATTTTGGATCCTTGCCTAAAAACCCTACCAGTTTTGCCCCTTCCTTCCTCAACCTGAGGAGTTAAACACCCTTAAATTTATCTTAAATTAATTTAATTAATAATTATCATAATAGAAAAAAGGAATGGGATTAGTTTCATGAATAAAATGGAAATAATAGCACCAATAGACGTCAAATGGCATGTGCACAGTTTGTACAAATCATGCACCAAGCCATTTGGTGCATTTTGGACACCATTTGAATAGATTGATTAAATGGTAAGCCATTTGGGTCAAAAAAGTGAGTTAGATGGGAAAGACCTAATGTAAAACTTCATTCTAACATGCACACACTTTTTGTAACCCAAAAATAACACTTCTATAACACTAAATCAACCACCAAACATTCTACCAACTTTTCAACCACTCTCAACCCTGGGAGCTCCAACACCCATACCAAGAAGAGTCTCCTACTTAAGAATAAAACCTCACCCAGAGTAAGTATCTAAATTTTGATTATTTGGTAAAAGATAAAGGAAGGAAATGGAAAGGAAAAGAGTGGGTGTGTTGTTTGGCATCTTAAGTGTAAGTGTAAATAGAAGAGAGGGAAAGTGAAATGGGTTTCACGTTGTGATCTTGGTACAGAAGAAAGTTACAAACTTTAGATGAATAATAAAGAGAAAGGGAGTTGTAGTGAAAAACAGAGATTTAAAGAACTTATGTAGGACTAAAATGGGATAGAAAACTAAAAAAATTGTAACTTGAAATGGTAGAGAGTGAAAGAGGAGGAAGCAAAAGGTGTAAGTATGGTTTAGAGATAAAGGTTAGAAATTTACTATTAGAGGGTGATGTTTAAGTGTTGTATGATTGTAGAAACATGGCGAAGAGTTAAAACAATAATAGGAATGAACTTTACGTGTAAAACCTAAAAATAAATGATTTTCAGTTAATTTTATATTTTCATGGATGATGTGTTGTTGTTTTTAGAATTTAATAAAGACTCTGAGTTGGAGCAGTTGTCTGAGAGGCAAGAATAGATCAAACTTGCAAAATGAGTGTGTACTTCAATACCTTCTTACCCATCGATTTCCTTTGAATGTTAATCATATACGATTATAATTGTGAGAATATATATATATGTGTGGTATAAGCAATGTTTTTATTCTAAAGAGTTGATGTGAATATTGTATGCAGCCTTGAGCCTATGAGTGGTATTAAATGAATGGGATTAATTATGTAGTGTTTTTATTCCTAGATTGTTATTTATAAATGATGTTAATGGTGTTAAATGAACGGATGAATATGACTATTCATGATTATGAATGTATTGGTATCATGTCGATGGTTTGCTGCATTGTGTGGATTGCATTCATTTTCATAACATCTTATGTATTTTTGCATTAAAGGGGTCAAAGGACACAGAGGTCATGTAGAGGTGTCAAAGAGCATGGATATGATATAGAGGTGCTAAAGGGTACATAGGATATTAGTGGCGTCAAAGGCACACTAGAAAAATCGGAGTCAAAGGGCATAAGAAAAAGGTACAAGAATGAAAATGGTACCAATTCTACAAGTGAAATATATCTAGGCGTCAAAGGGACAAAAGAAAAAACATGTATCATAATGAATCATTTGTATTATTGAGATTATAGAAAGATTTGATGGCTAAATTTCCATGAGAAAAATGACAAAAGCAAGATCATGAGAATTGCATGGAAGGAATGAGACATGAATGATTGTGAATACATATGAAATGAATGAACATATGAAGTTTGAGATGAATGAATAGCATTCTGTATAATGTACTTAAAATGGCTTGAAAACATGTATGATTAATGTTTTAATGACTTGAAAATATGTATGCTCAAGGTGCAATTGAAATGGAACCTATGTGGATTGAAATGTAACATTTTTAAGTGGAAATTGTACGTGCACAGGCTGCAAAATGGGCTGGGAAAACCATTCGTTAGTCATATACATACAGGGCTTATATTAGGATGCAAACGGGCTAGTGCATGGGTTATACAAACCATCCACCAAGTTATTTGCACTATTATATCCAGAATATATTTCATGAAGGCAAGTAGCTTGTGGTTAATATGTATAAATTGTGCACCAAACCATTTGCACCCCTTCAATTCATAGTTTTAAGAAAGGTTTCATTCACATGCTTGAAAGATAGTGCATCAAATTGTGCATAGTCCTATTTGCAAGTTTTCATGATGTTTTGAGTCTGAAACTTGAAGGATATGTTTACAAATTTGTATGAATGATTAAAATGAGTTTCTAATGTAAATTGAGACAAGGAAAGCATTAATAATGACATAGAGAAGACATATTACACTTATATAAATCTTAGTAAAGAAGATAAGAAATCAACCATAATTGTGTGTACCCAAATATACGAGTGCATTAGGCTTTATATGGTTAGGTAAGTGACGTGTGGAGTATGCACTTACATATTTTTAATATTCATGTTATTTTTCTATGTGTGTTTTATGTGTTCAGATTGAGCGACTACCACGTAAATTCCCTATATCTATGCTTGATTCTTTTGGGGACTTCATATTCTTTGGTCGAGGGATCTATGTAGTCTAAATTATATTTGTTCTCAAATTGTTGAACTGTGATTTTAATTTTTGGGCAAAAACTTTGTAAACTATGTCTTAAAAACTATATTATGGCTTGTATATGTTTTAAACTATGTATGAAAGTTTAATTAATGCACATATACATATGTAAGCATCGATGATAGGTCATTGATGCTTGAATTTATTTTCTAAGTCTGATGAAAAGTAAGTTTTAAATTTTTCAAAAACAATATACCAAAATTTTTAAAATGAATTAATAAAATGGGAAATAAATTTGTGCATCATAAAGAGATTGATTTTTTTGATGTTATTTGGTTGGAATCAAATTCTTTTAAGCTCCAAACATATCCTAGTTGAATTATGTTATAAGGGTTTAATTTTAATTCCACTATTGAACACTAGTCTTGCCATTCAAGTAAGAAAGTATTATAAATACCCACATCAAATAGCAAATTCAGAACATTCTAAGGCAACTCTCTCTCTCTCTCTCTTGGCCGATTGTATGAAGTAATTAAACACTTCAATAATTCATAATTCAAGTTTTGTGAATCAAAAGGCAGGATTAAGAGAAATCTAACATTTGTTTGTTATAAGTTTGTGTGTGAGAAGGTAGAGGGGACTCACTTAAGAGTAGCCCTAGTTACTCAACACTAATGATGATGTTGCCCATGATCACGAAAAATAAGGTAATTTTTATTCAACCAATTTTTTAATATTATGGTGATCTAATTTCTATTATAGGTCAATCCAAAAAATTTTCTAATTTTGTTGCCTCTTCGTTAACCTTAGCAATAGAAATTCCTAATAGTGGTATCAGAAGCATGTCACAAATATTATGGAAACTGGTTTTGCATGCAAATGTTTTGAATATAAACTTAAAATTATTAGAAACCCATTGAAAAATTACATGAAAATTTTAGAATGAATCTTGTAATTGTTGATCTTTAATTTTAATATTAAAGATAGTATGTGTTACTGTTAGCTCTATATGAATGAACATTGTTTCCTTTGCATGATTAATAAATTAAGGCATTTTTAGTTTTGTCATGTTTATTTCTATGCATATTATGATAGAAATTTCATGAATGTGTTTCTCAAAGCTTAATTTGGCATATTTAAGGCATATTTCTATTGGAATTTGAAGCAAGAGATTGCATTCATTATCCTAGTCAGTTACTACTGGGAGAATAGTAGGTGAATTAAGACTAGCATGCTCGTTCTGAGTTAGTGGGTTTAGTCTTATAAAACACAAGGACATTGGTTGTCATTCAAATTTCCTTAGATACATGCCTAGGAGATGGTATTTGGATTAGATATACAAATGAGAACACTCTATGATTCTGACTCATAAGTGGTTCTCATGTGCAAGTCTTACATCAGATTTCTTAGACCTGAAATTTCTATGAAACTTTATATGAACTCATGTATAATTTAACATATGCATAACATGCTCGTAACATGGTGACAAGTATGGGTATGATTGAGTATTCAGTATCTCATGTTAGAGATCATGAGAGAAGTAATGCAATTACCCACTCTCATAGAAAGAGAAAATGTCGCTGGCTATTTGATCAGTGAACTAAAAAGTGTATGGCCATACCCAGAGGTTATAATATGTTTTATTATTTATTTGATAGTGCTGTATCAGTGGAATATCAAGAACAGTGACTTAATAAGGATGACTCTCCCATGTCTTATGTAATTTTGACATTTTAGGGTAAGGAACTATGTAAGATTACATTAGGTCAAATAGATGTAACTGTATCTTCATGTAATTGGGGTGTCATAGCATCTTTCTAGAGTTTTTATGACCTTTAGGAATCGATAATTATTATTTCCAACATTAAATGGACAAATAGGATCACATAGAAAAACTAGGTCTAAAAAAGGTAATTATGGTATTTCCATTTTGGACTTATATTTGGGCCAAATAAAGTACAATTATATGAGGCTATGATAAGTCTACTTTGGACACAAAAAGGGCCCAAGACAAATGATGCACACAGCCATCCCTTGGTTAGATTTTAATCATGTTTTGATTAAGTAGATAATTGAAAGGTAAAAGAGCTAAAGTTTAAGTAGGAGTTAATCACTTTTAAGAGATTATTTATGTCTTAAACATGGATTAAAGAAATAAGAAATCAACTTACTTATCTAATTCATTCCTAGGCTGATTATAATTAGTTTTTGGAATTCAAATTTGAGTCCTAATCTAATTAGAATATTGGCTAAGAGTAGATAAGGTAAGATAAGGATAAGAACTTTTTCTCTCTCCTCCTCTATCTTAGCCCTAGGACATGTAGGATAAAAGGGATCATTCCCTTGGATTTTTCAAGTTGTACCACCCTTATTTTTACCTAAGAAGTTAAAAAAACACTTGGTTCTTGTTTGTATGATGTCATATCCAAACATTAAAGATGAGATCTAGCACTCAACCTTTTTCAATAAAGATTAGTTTTGTGTGTGAGTGAATATAGAGGAGGGTGATATAATTCTAGCTTCATGGTGACACAATCATGAATGATAGAAGATTTTATAGACTTTTTTCTATAGAGTTGTTACTTGTATATTTCATTTCGAATCAATAGCTTCATTTTCCAAGCTACGAAACCCTAAACTTGCAAAATGACCAATCCGCTCTATAATCTTATACCTTCTTGGTGGACGCTTTGTATGGCTGTGCGTTGATTTTTGAAAATTTTTCCATTGTGACAAACTGATTAAAGTCATATGAAACCTAACAATAGTATCAAAGCCACCTTACATGATTTTATGCATGTTTCTGCCATGAAATTTCAAACAAGAATGGGCCAACTCATGAAAAACGTATGCTGAAATTTTCTGCCTTATTTGTTTCATGTTTTTTCATCATATAATCAAGTTTTAATGATTTATTGAGTGTTATAAATTATTGATATATATTTTTTAAGGTTGTGTGTAATAGTTTTAATGTCTTTTCTAATAACTTGAACATGGTCAAATATCCTCTGAACATTAGATAACCTAGTTTATGATATTTTTACTGTATTTAAGTTTTTAATTAAGGTCTGAATATTTTGATTATGTTGACTAATTCATTGTTAGTCTTTAAATGTTAACTGATTGCATATTGTATGCCTAAAAGTGATTGTTGCATGCTGTAAGTCAATAAATTGAGTTTTATTTGATTAAAAATGATAAAATCATTCTAGGAAGATATGAAACAAATGATAAAATGCTATTTATGGTGTGCATTACTTTTTTTATGAAGCATAGAATCATTTTAGTCATTGTGATATATTTCAATGCAAGTTTATGCATAGAATTGTTGTGATTGTGAAAAGATGATTTGTCGTTGATATTTGTTTGTGCTTTCACGTGTTTCTTGATATATTTTACATGTTTTACGTGTTTAATTCATATTATTACATATTTTATGCAATTTTAATGTTTATGTCATTTTTGTGACATATTATGAAAATTGAAAAAATAAAATTCGCTAGTGTTCAAAAGAACAAGAATGACTAACATATGTTAAGTTTTTAGGAAATGGTTAATTATAAAATTGGAGTTTGTTTGATCCATGAATGGTGCTGATTTTCATGTATGTTTGATTGAATGTGATGAATGGATTTGCACAGTGAATTCATGGGCCATGTGTTTTGTAATTTTAACTATGGCATGCTTGCTCATAAGGATTATTGTAATCTTATTTTACATTTATAGAATAGAAATTAGAATGAAGATTTCAAATACAAAAAGTGAAATGCCCACCAACCGGAATGGAGAGCCCAAACCCATCGAGAGTTGAAGCCCATAAGTTTGAAGATCAACCAAATAATTATTGTAGATCTTAGTTGTAGGATCTTGGGCCCATGATTATCACATTTACTTTTATGCATGCTATATATACTATGTATGGATGAATGACAAAGTGTGTTTTCCATTTAAGCCGTATTTAAAATAAATCCCTAGAAATAGTAAGTCGTATAGTTGCCTTCTCGATTCAAACCACGTCAAGAATATCGATTGTTCATCATGTTCACTAGGAGTCTTAGGTATGCCCTTATTTCTTGATGAAGCATGGTTCATGAATGTGTTTCTAACTTAACATGGAAAGGTATGGCCTGACCTAGGCAACCTAAAATGGGATTTTGTGCTTAACACTTTATTGTGTTAGTCCATTGGACCCAAGAGTCACTCATCGGGAATGATTGGGTGTTTCCCTACCTAATTAGCTTAACCTCTAGGCGTATAGGCTCAGCTTGACTAGAGCACTATTGCAAAAAGTGGAGCTTAGCCCATAAAAGTATAAAATACTTGATGACCCAGAAAGAGTTGAATATGTGACAGAGAAGATGGTTAGAATTGTTAAAGGATTATGATTGTACAATACAATATCATCCCAAAAAAGCTAATGTGGTTACAGATGCAGTCATTAGAAAGTCTAGTGTTGCTTTATCTAGCTTAGAGTTGACACATATGACCAATGTGATATCTTTACGATGCTTGATCACAAAGTTGGAAATATATATCTTTACGAAGCTTGAACACAAAGTTGGAAATATCTTAATTGGGAGAGTTAATAGCAACATTGATGGTTCAACTAGTGTTGTTATTAGTGTTATTGCAAAAGATACAACCAATACAAAAGCATGGTGATGTGTGCATATGGATAATTGAACAAATTGATTAGGGTGTTGAGACCCTTCTTTTAGTTGATAGATGAATTATTGATGATGGGATCCAAAGTAAGTGTACCAAGTATTGAGGGTATCAAACAGGGGATACTAGATGAAGCAAATAACGCTCTATATGTTATACATCCAGGAATGAAAAAATATGTATCATACTCTGAAACAGCACTATTCGTGGCCAAACATAAGAAAAGATGTAGTCAAATTTATATCCACATGTTTAGATTTTCAACAAGTAGAGGCTGAGTATTAGGCACGAACAGGTAAACTTTAACTATTATCTATACCAGCTTGGAAGTAGGAACAAATAACTATTGATTTTGTTATAGGATTACCATGTACACAGTATAGTAAGGATGTAGTATGAGCGCTTGTAGAGAGATTAACCAAATCTACACATTTTTTACCAATTAAAGTTTGAATCTCTCAAGAATAATGAGCAGAGTTGTATATACGAGAGATACTTTGATCACATGGTATTCCTATATCCACAATATCACACAGAGATCCAATGTTTACTTTTAGATTTTGGAAAACCTTTCAGAGTGTTTTGGGTAAAAAATTAAATTTTAGTACTGCTTTCCATCCATAGACTGATGGACAGACTAAAAGAAAAATTTAGATGTTAGAAGAAATGATATGATCTTATGTTTTGGAGTTCTTGGGATGAATACATGCCACTGTTAGAATTTGGTTATAATAATCAATATCACAGTAGTACTAGCACGCACCGTATGAAGGTCTATATGAAAGAAAGTGTAGAATTCTAATTTACTGGGATAAAAAAGGGCTGGAGATATTCAAAGGACCTGAACTTGTGCAAAAAAATAGTAAAAAAAGTAGAGTTGAGAAAAATTAGGTTGAAAGCTACCCAAGATAGATAAAATAGTTATTACGATGAGCACAGAAGAGAGATGGAATACAAAATAGGTGTAAAGGTATTTTTGAAAGTATTGCCCTAGAAAGGAATAATGAGATTTGGAAGAAAAAAAAGGAAAGTTGAGTCCTATATACATTGGACAGTATAAGATTATAGACCGGATTGGTCCTTTGGCCTATAAACTTTCTTTACCTGTAGAGTTAGAACAGATTCGCAATGTTTTCTGTGTGAGTATGCTCAGAAGATATATATCAGATCCTACCCATGTTATACCAGAATTAAAGATACAGATAGCATAAACTCTAAGTTATACCAAGAAACTGGTGCAGATTTTAGATTATAGAATATAATAGCTAAGAACCAAATAGATTCCCATGGTTAAAGTTCTTTACAAACATCATAACTTGAAATAAGTGACGTGGGAGACAAAGGACAGATTGAAATGAGATTATCCATAATTATTCACTGGTAAGTTTTTACATATGAAGTTCTTACATTTTCATATAGTATACAAAGAATAAAAGATATCAAAGAGTTGATAAAGGATAAATAAAATAAAGATATCACTAATAGTAAATAAAAATGAATTTTGAGGACAAAATTCATTAAGTAGAAAGATCTATAACATTCCCATCCAAAAACCCTATAATTAGTAAAATGATTAACATAATTAAGAATGAATTAGATAAATAATGACTAAACTATGTTAATTATGAGCAAATATACAAGTAATAGATATTAAATATATATAAATTGTTAGAACTGCTATAGTGTGAGATTTTTTATACGATGTGCATGAGTCGCATCTATGTTATGATGTTAATAGTTGAAGCATTTTGAATGATGTTAGGATTATTATTATATAAGAATAAGTATGGAAGGAAGTTTGATTTATATTCCTGGTGAAAACTATTCATAAAATATATTCAAATATATATAAAAGGAGAATTTTTGTAGAATTAGATGGAGTACAAGAGGTGGGAGACTACCCACGGTAGCTATGACCACGCATAGTCAAGTACAAGGAGTGGACAATAGACGAATGGTAGTAGCTACAACGTGTGCATTGGACACAAAATGGTCCCAAAAAAATGAGGTACATGGCCAGCCTATAGTTAGTTTTAATCATGTTTGATTAAGTACTTAATTGAAGAGTAAAAGAGCAAAAGTTTAAGAAGGAGATAATCACTTTTAAAGCATTGTTTATGTCTTAAACTTGGATTAATATAGGAATAAACAAATCTTCCTATGTACTTCATTCCTACACTTATTATAATTAGTTTAGAATTCAAATTTGAGTCCTAATCTAATTGCGATAATCAGCTAAAAGGAGATGAGGTAAGATATGGATTATGTCTTTTTCTCTCTCCTCCTATATCTTAGCCCTAGGCTGTGTAGGATATAAAGGGATCATTACCTTGGCTTTTTATGTTATGCCACCCCGATTTCTGCCCAAGAAGTAAATACTTAGTTCTTGTTTTCACAATGCAATAGCTGAATATTAAAGATAAGAGCTAGTACTCAAACTCTTTTAATCAAGATTAGTTATGTGTGAACATCAAAGAGCATTGCAACTGTAACCTCTTGGTGGCATGATCATGGTTGATATAGTTATATATAATTGTTTCAATATAGTAGTTACTTGTAGATTTCATTTCGAATCAATAGGCTTCATCTTTCCAAGGTACGAAACCCTAAGCTAGCAAACTAGTTTACATAAAATGTGTACGGATCTTGTGGACTTATTGTATGGTTGTTTCGTGTTGATTTTTGTAAAGATTTTTGTTGTCCCAACCTGACTAAAGTCATATAAAACCTAACAGCATGACCTTAAAATAAAATTTTACACTCTTTGTTCATTTATTTAAATTAAATAATTAGAGATTAGGTCATTAGATTATTTATATTACCTAAACCAAGAACTAGGGTTTTATACATGTTATATTCAATAGCCCTAATGCCCTAAAATTTTGAAAACTTGTTTTGTATTTTTAATTAGATAAGATGTTTAAAAAAAAGAACACAATACATAATTGGTCTAGACTTATGACTGTATGTTTAGATTTATATGGCATGATTGGATGAATATAGTTTAGTTACACATGTCAATGAAATTATGATTGTTTATATATATACATAATGTGATAATATATATATATATATATATATATATATATATATATATATATATATGTCATTTTTAATTTTAATTTTGATACATGATGTATCAAATTTTATTTAACTTGTATTCCAATTAATGGTATATGTTTAATTGTTATACTTTTTTATTATTTTATTTATGTTTATAAGGCTTTAAACATGAATATGGTTTAGATAAAAATTCACTAGTTCTTTCTATGGCGCCAATAGAAAAGCATGGAATTAAAGTTTAAAAGCAAGATTTTTTATTGTTGATACATTATTTTCTAACATGATTTTTATGAACGCATCTGATTTTGAAAACTAAACTATTGTTGTTTGATTCAAATCATTGAATGTATGAATTTATAACCTAGACAATCAACTATGGAAGGAGAAGGATTGTGGTTAAGGTTATACCTATGTACCACATGAACTTATAGAGAAGAATTAAAATCTAGAAAGGGGGTTTGAATAGAGGTTAATGGAATGGAAATTTTTTTTGCAAAACTAAGAAACAAGATGAACAAACTATTTTGAAAGGTTCACTAAACAAAACATGCTCCACTACCCAAGCTCTCATATAGGATTTTCACAATCACTCCACTATTTTCACTTTTAAGGAAAGTGATAACTTTCTTAAACACTTGAGGTCCAACTCAAGTAACCTTACAATTGATTTGATTTATGGCTCAAAACCTACCATAATAACATGCTAACACATTCTAGAAAACAAAGGATCACTTTTTACTATTCTAGTTGAAAATCAAGGAAAAACTTAGAACACAAGGTATAATGAGAGTACAAATGAGCGAAAGAGTTGTCTAGATGTTTAAGAATGTTTGTGTTTTATCTCTACTCTATTGACAACTCTATTTAGATGGTGTCATGAGTTTTTACCTGTTGGAATTTGGTGTGGACCTCTTTAAGTGTCTTTTTAAAAGTAAACTTTGTCCACTATCAACACTGCTAGTCTACTTACACAACTGTTACTTGAGTATTCAATCTTCTCTAGCTGACTGGTCTCTTCTCTAATCGACTGATGAACCCCTACAAAACACTTTTAGTCAACTAAAAATGCACTAGTCGACTTACCTGTACTAACTTTTGAATTTTGAATTCTCCCAAAAGTGCTCTTTGAATCTCAACATTTACTTGAGTAAAGATTTTCTGACCTATTTTTACATTTAGGCTAAGTTGTAGTCAATTGGTACCCATATCAATTGACTGGTTTGGTTTATTGTCCCCATATAGTCGTTATACTTATTCTGAAGACTTAAACAGGCATCCTAGTCAAGTGGCAAACTCACCAATTAACTGGTCTACTCTAATTCCTACTTTATTTTACAAAAATGAACTCCACTCAAGTAGATTCATACTTATCTTTGTCAATGGAGTCCAGGCACATATTTTGAAACTTTTTGACCTAAAATATATCTTTATTAAGTACATGAAGTATTTGGATTTTCAAAACACTTAGATGGAATGTCTAATTGTTCACCACCATTGGTCTAACAGAACCTAGTATTCTAAGATTATGGTAAAGAAATTATATTCCTCTTTTGAATTGTCCATTAATAGTATGAGTTTTATAAGTCTAACACAAGTTATAAAAACATTTCTAAGAATTTTTTGCAAGACACGAATGAGTTATTGTTAGTATTTACATGCTTTCTCTAAATCAGCTACGACACTAAAAAATTGGATTGCATATCAAATCTCTATCCTAAAATGCTATAGTTAATGAAATAAGATAAAAAGCAAAAAAAAAGTATAAACTTAATGTATACTATTCATGTGGTGTAAGTTATATGAATACATAGGCATAATCATATGAAATTAAAGTAAAAATGATACATAATATCAAAATAGCGTTAAAAATAGAAAATAATTTAAGGTTATTCTAACATATAGAGTGTGTTACATGATACAGTGGGTGAGTTGAAGTTAGAAGTCTGACGCACTGAGTGTGTTACAAAAAATGATACATAATATCAAAATAGCGTTAAAAATAGAAAATAATTTAAGGTTATTCTGACATGTAGAGTGTGTTACATGATACGGTGGGTGAGTTGAAGTTAGAAGTCTGACGCACTGAGTGTGTTACATGACACGGTGGGTGTGTTGAAGTCAAAAATTCTAACATAGGCCATGTTGCACCACAGAACATGGATAAACCTTGGAAATCATATGTAGATAGTGGCAGAAAAATTATAAAAACAAACCAGCCACTTCATTCTTCATTTTTAACCCGAGAAAACAATAATAGACCTTTAAAAGCTATTCCAAAAATTCTCATATCTAAACCTTCAAAAAATTCGATTATCAAAAAGTAAAGTGGGAAGGAAAATTCGGGTGGAAAAGGAGGAGAAAAAGAGAAGGTAAGTAAATTTACAAACCTTAGAAATATATTCAAAAGTTAGAAATATTGACTAAGAATTTTGAAGTATCAGATGCATATCTAGGAACTACAAAATTGATAAGTTAAAAGATTTTGTATTTATATATACATGTTATTGAGTTGTGCTAAAATATGTAGAAATGTTACAGAGAATTATTGTTTGGTATATAGGACGATTATTTAGATGATGGTATCAAGATCAGGGTCTAGAAGAACTTTGGATATTATGGATACATAGGTGAGTAATCTAGACTCATTTTTGCATATAATTATATGTGCGTTCAGTTAAAGAAAAGATAATTAACAATATGCATCTTTGATTGCTTTGTGATTATAAGGTTGTTATTCCATAAGATTGTTAGAATGGCTAGAATGTGAGACTATTGATATGGCATGCAAGTGTTGCACCATTATCACAATGCCTATAGTCGAAGTGTTTTGTATGTTGAATGTTTATATACATGTGGAACCCATTTTCCTTAAGTTCATTTTTCCGTGAATACAAAATTCCGCACCCTTTTTTTCAAGAGAACGACATTTGTAAAGATTTTCGAAAGATAAATGTATATATCTATATGTAAATGAAATAGTAACATATGCATTATACGAAACCAAATCCCATACAATTAAATTCGAGTGTGGGGAAGCAATGATTTTTGGTTTCAAAAGATGCACATGCTAAGCCTATACTATCGTGTATAAGGCTATACAAAACTCAAAATGTGTAAATCCAAAATGTATCAAGATGCTGACCTAGCTGCCTCGTATCACACCCATATGCTCCGCTGCCAAAAGAGATCCCAGCTGCTACTAATGATCTGCACATATTTAACAGCAAAATAGAAGGTGAGTATTAACGAATACTTAGCAAACGATCCTCACTGGCTATTAAGCTGCATGCGCAGGGGAACCTTCGGCTTTCCCAGCCTAAGCTCCTCCAATTCCACTACAATTTACGTTTATTAATTAAACAAGCCACAAGGAAAATAAAACTATCTCATTTGTTTTCTTTCATAGGTCAGTGCAAAGGAAATGGCAAGGGAGACGGTATTACTCACCGTTCTCTAACCAATTTCCTTTGGTAGCCCATAATTCACCCGTCAGTGATACCGTTGATTTAGCCATAACAATCACCAAAACCTATCATTCATCATTCTGCATAAATTCTAGTTTTTGATAAGCGAACGGTTTAAGAAACGGTTTAAGAACCCGTTACGCAACCCGTTTGCTCCTTTTGTCCGGTCTGGAGAACATCCGAACGAGATTTGGAACGATTTGACAAAACGTTCCACAACCCGTTCGGGTGTACTGACCTGTGCATAGAGTGAAACGGTTTGGGGAACGGTTTGGTCCAAAAAGTTCCTCAACCCGTTTGGGTGTTCTGGATCTTGCTTATCCTGCCGAACGGTAAACCGTTTCCAAAACCGTTTGGCATCCCTTGCATACCAAACAACAGCACTCTTACACTTAATCCTTTTTCGGTACATTTCATATCATAATGGCAACAATCATGAAATCATCATCCATTCTACATCACATATTTCACTCAACATCATCAATTATGATTCCATGAATAAATATGCATTATGCCAATGCTAATGCAATTCATACAATGCATCGCTCCGGAGCCTAAACCACGCAAAGGGAGAGACTCCACTCGATCCCCCGCGATATCAAATGAAGAGAGAGACTCCACTCGATCTCTTTGAGCATTGGACGCATCGTCCCTTATTTTATTAGAAGAGAGACTCCACTCGATCTTCTATGCACATTCGGGTATTTAACCCCACAATTCGTTTCTCATGCCAAGTGCTCAAGTGTCATACAATATGAATGAATGAATGTGATCATTCTCAAGGCTATCGCCATACAATTCTTAACAAGCATTCAAGCATGAATCATAAGGAAATCAACTTCATATAAATCATTCCATACATGTTATACATGCCACATATCATCAATCCACAAATTTCGGTCCCTAAGAACCCAATTCACAACAACATATCATGCCACAACCAACAACATCATAACTGAAGCTTGCATTCGAAAACAACATACATGAATTCAATTCACGACACATTTTCTCATAATTTCAATCTTAACATCATTTATTTCACTTCCATTTCTTGTACATTTCATACAAACAACATCATTTCAATTCAAACATCATAAAAACAATTCAAATATGTCAAGTAAATGCCATTCAAGCACTTACCTCGGGCTCCGGGGTTCGCTCTGCCGTCCGAATTCCGAATCAGATCACGAAAAATGTTACCTACACAATCACAACACGTTTTCAAGGAATTAACACACAATGTGGGTTATTTAAACCCCTAGAACTGATTTCTACACGATTTCCCCAAAAACCCCTAAAACTTCGATCCGTCAAATCTCGCAAAATCGGATGTTCTAAGGTCTATGGCTTATAGAATCTCGTTATATGTTCAAAACCTAACAAAACGCTATACAATGCACCTAATTTCCACACATTTTAACCAAAGATTGGACATTTACCTCCAATCCTGTCACTTTCCAAACCTAGAGAGAGATGGGCTCGATCGGAGGCTAAAATTTGGTTTCTTTGATGTAAATTTGTTGTTTATGTATAGGTTTTCTGGTAAGAAGGGTCGGAATCACTTGGGAGAATGTTTTGGGAGTGTGTTTGATAGATAAGGTATAATGTGAGAGTTGGTTTTAGTGTTTTTGTTCTGTTTACTACCCCTTTAAAACTTCCCGCTTGACTCGAACGGTTTACGAAACGGTTAAGCAAACCGTTTGCTATCTCGTTTTCATGTTCTCTGGGTAGCTCACCAGGTAGAACAGTTTATGAAACGGTTTTTGGAAACCGTTTACCAGTCCGTTCGACCACACTGTCCAGCCAAGATGTCAAAACGGTTTGGGGAACGGTTTACCTAACCGTTCTCCATCCCGTTCCCAACCATTTCTGGGCGTTTTCTGCAATTTCTTCCGAAATTATTTGACGGTATTTTTGGGGCGTTACAGCTGCTACCATCCTTCTTCCGTACAAATAATACTGGTGCTCCCCAAGGTGATACGCGAGGTCATATAAAACCTTTTTCTAAAAACTCTTCCAACTGTCATTTCAACTCCTATAACTCAACAGCTGCCATCTTGTAAGGTGCAATAGAAACTGGTGCTGCTCCCGGCACAGTCTCAATCCTGAAGTCAGCCTCTCGCTGTGGTGGTAATCCCGGTAACTCGTCAGGAAATACCTCAGGATAATCACAAACAATCTCTACATCTCGTACCTCTAATATAGGTTGATTCAGATCAATCACTGAAGCAAGATAGGCATCACAACCCTCTCATAACAACCTCGCAGCAATAACCACTGAAATAAGGCAAGAAGGAATAGTCTTCCTTTCGCCTACTAACAATATACGTCTATCTCCGTCAACCTTAATCAAGACTTCTTTTGAATAGCAGTCGACCATAGCATGATTTCTGGATAACCAATCCATACCTAAGATAACCCAGAACTCTGCTAACCTCAAAACAATCAAATCGTCTAAATACGTCGACTCACCAATATGTAACTCACAGTGTCATAAAATATGTCTAACCAACACTGTACCACCAGCAGACATCAAAACGGAAATAGTATATCCCAACCTCTCTATACAACCTCCAATACAGTCTACCACACTATCACTCACAAATGAACATGTAGAACCAGGATCAATCAATACTGAAGTAGTATATGAAAAGATAGAGATAGTACTAGTGATCACGTCTGGATCCTCTGTAGCCTCATCTCTGGTCATAGCATAAACTCGGGCCTGTGGTGCTGACCTTGAAGGTGCTGCTGCACCAGTAGATCCACTTCCTCTACCTGAACCAACTGCTCCACCTCTGACAGCTGATCCACCCTTATAAGTAGATCTGGAACCTCTGCCACCTCTACCTCTGCCAGTACCAGTCGAAACTGTAGGTTTGGTCTCACCTACACCATTCTATCTAGAAACCTCAACACCCTGCGTACCTTGTCTCTGTGGGCAATCTCTAGAAAAATGACCAAACTGACGGCAAGTATAACAGCGTCGATCATCCCTGTCAGTATCTATACCTGTACCGCGGCCCTGAGAAATAGGAGGTCTGGTGGAATAACCTCTACCGCTACCTCCTGCTCCTCTCCCAGACTATCTGCCCTGACTACCACCTATCTCTCTTGATGGCCTAAAATCTATCTTCTTCTTTTTCTTTTTTTCTGTACTCGAACTGCCTGAAATCATATGTCGCTTATCTCCAGCTTTATCACCCTCTGCCTCTAACTCCTCGGCTCTTGTAGCTGTCTCAAGCAAATAGGTCATAAGCTTCATCGCAATCCTGTCTCGAATCGAATACCTCAAACCTCTCTCAAATCTGTCTCTCCTCTTCCTATCAGTATCAACATCCTCTGGAGCGTATTGAGATAACCTTGTAAACTCTGCCTTGTACTCTACCACTGTCATCTCCTTCTGCTTCAACTCCAGAAATTCTATCTTTTTCTTCGTCTAATAATGTGGAGGAGTATACTTATCAGCAAATCTCCTCAGGAAATCATCCCAAGTGAGCACTAGAGGATCTCGCTGACTGTCTGGAATAGACTCCCACCAATTCCAGGCTGCTTTCTCGAGAAGAGAATTAGTATACCTCAATTTCTGTTCTGGCGTACATCTCATACGCGTCATAATCCTCTCCGTATGCCTGAGCCAGTCATCAGCCTCAGCTGGATCATTGGTACCCTCAATTGTCTTCGCCCTTTGCTTTCTAACATCCACAAAATTTTTATCGGTGTTCAAGTTTGTCTGACTCCCTGAACCTCTACCCTGCTCTCTCATCATCCTCTGCATCATCTCCCAGAACGGAGCATATGCAGGATCGTACGGAGGTATAGGCATCGTAGGCTATGCAGGCTGCTCTGGAGGTACTGGGATAGATCCTTGTCCCTCTACTAACTCTCTGGACTCTGTAGTGTGATCAGGAGATACGTCGTCTATTGGCTCCATCTATTATCAAAATCAAGTTCAAAATCATTTCAGATTTTCAAGATCAAAAAGCATGAAATATTTGGCACAGTCCGCAGAGAATTTAATCTCTGCTCTGATACCACTAAATGTGAAGCTCATTTTTTATAAAATAATAATACCTGATAAACGATATCCTTTAATAATAATAATAAGATCAGACAGAAATCAGAGTAAAGAGAAGATAAAATCTTATTTTTATACAAACTCGGGACCAAAACATTAATAACATAAAAGGTTTTATAGCGGAAACCAAAAGAAGTTTGAAAACATTTCAAACTCAAAAGAACCACCTTTACAAACATGTAGAAATATGTACAATAAAAAAATCTCAAAAACGAAATCTGGAGCTCGACTTCTGACGTAAGCTCTAAAAATAGCGATCAACTCTGGGGTCCAGTGACAAGCAGCTACCTACGATCTGCACAATCATTTAAAACAGTAACAGGGTAAATATAAACAATACTCAGTAAGTATTCTTAGCTTTATAATGTAAATGATGTGCAGGGGAAAGCATAAAATAGCACGAGGACGTGCGTTTCTATCTTGTCCCTAGGCATCCCCGTATGCCAAACAAAACAA
>CANYCX011342647.1:0-19959 GCA_948193385.1 Breynia disticha f. nivosa | reverse complement strand
TGTTTGGGTTTATTACAATTCAGTTTATAAGCACGATCGTGTCGACCTAAGCATGCCCCGTGCTATTGTCCACGTGCCAGCTCATACTTTAATTTCCAACTTTCTTGCATGATTTACACCTCAACACGACCCACTCATAGTGCAGCACGACTCGTGTTATCAACACGCCCATCGTGTTATTCCACAAACCCATCGTGTTGACATTATTTTTTTCTAGAAAGTTTGATCGTGCTCTTTATTATCACGGTCAGTCTCATCACCTTTCTAGTGAGCGCGACCTCATGCCAATTATCACCCTCTCGTGCTGCAAGCTGTAACTTAGTATTTTCTGCAGTTTTCTACATAACTACTTTTCTGCTTTCCGTAGTACTGCCCTATCTTACAGTTTAACATTTCTTAGTGTATATTATGTTCATTTAAACTTACTTTCATTAATCATTTACTAATCCTCAGGCAAAGGGTTGAAAAAGAAACTGACTAATCCTCAGGCAAAGGGTCAAGAAACTCAATGCCACTCTTCTTAAACAACTTGGAGTAGGGCCTTCTTTTCGCGCTATTACAGATACAAAAGGGAAAACTTGGATTCAATTGTCAGCTGCTCCTATCAAAAATAGGATTTACTACAGATTCGAGTCATAGCATATGGTTTCATAAAAGCGTATGATTTTCCCAATCTATATAAAGAAAGTTGTTTATAAAAAAAGATTTGGCTCAGCATGTTCTATTCGATACAGGTAGGGCTGGAGTTACATCTCTTTTCCTTTTCCTTTTCTTAGGAACACATAGAAGATTCGTCACTAGAAAAAGGATAATGGTAACGCTGCCGTTAACTATTTCATTTGTCAACTTCCATTTCTATTTATGAATGTCATAGTAATAGAAAGAAAATACATGTATACATGGACAGAACTTCGAATCATTTTTCTAGAGTCGTACGAGGAGAAAACTTCTTATACATTTCCAGAGGGTCTTATATCTACTTCTATCCCAATGAGTTGTTTATCGAATCGTTGCAATTGATGTTTGATCCTAAAGAGAAGGAAAAGATCTTCGAAAAGTGGGTTTTATGATTCGATAGAAAATCAAACTCATTTAAATGTTCCTGCTATTCTATATTTCCTTGAAAAAGGTGCTCAACCAACAGGAACTGTTTATGATATTTTAAAGAAGGCAGGGGCTTTTACAAAACTTCGCTTTAATCACACACAATTTACTTAATGAAAAAAAAAGAGGGTGTGGATAATTTATAACCATATATATATATCTTTGTATAACCTTTTCTCTACTAAATAGAAGCACAATTGAAATTCTTGGGGAGTTATACATTTGTGTATTCATAAGACCATTCACTATTTCTTGAAGTTCGATCTCTCCCCCAGACGAACCATATAGCCAAGAGAAACCATCTACCAAAATAGAAAAGCTTTCCCCACCCATGAGTAAATATTTCATAGTAGCCTTATTAGACTGTATATCTTTCTTGGTATATCCTGATAATGGGTAGGAGCATAAATTGAAACATTCTGGAGCTATAAAAATAGTTATTAAATTGTTAGCACTGCATAAAAACATTCCTCCTAGAGTAGTTGTTAATACGAATAAGAGAAATTCTATTATAGTCATTTCTATACATTCAATGTACTCTATGGATAAAGGAATACATAAAGTTGAACATAGTAAAATAAGAAATTGAAAGATTTTATTTTTAAATTTTTTAACTTTTTTTGATTTTGTGTTAAATAATTTAATTATTTTTAATTTTAAAATATTAATTAAATATATAATTAATAATATAATTTTTTAAATAATTTTAATATAATATATAAATAATATTGAAATAAATATTATAAAATTATTTTTATTTGAATATAATTAATATAATATTTAAATTAATAACTTATTAATTTTTTAAAAGAGGAGCAAATAATTTAACATAATAATAATTTTAATTAATAATACAACACACATCGAAACATTAATTTATAGAACAATACATTAAAAACTTAATTTTTTTTAGTAGAATAGAAAATAAAATACAATACAACAAATAAAAACAAACTTAATAATCTGGAAGATCCGCTCCATTTCCACCGAAATCGTTAAGCAAATTCTGAAACGTGTTTGAAGCAGAAGATGGTAGTGGTTGTAATCCTCTTTTCTGCAATATTTCAGCTTGTTTTGCTTGAATAAAAGCTCGTACGCTTGGGTCGCCAATTGTTGTCAAATCTTGCATCAAAATCCTATCTCTTCTCTTTGTTCTTTTTTAGCCATACTTTGTTTTTTAAGTTCTATGGTTGTAGACATCATTTCAGCAATTTTTTATTTTCCTTTTGTAGCTTATTAACAGCAGCTAAAACCGAGGCATCCATCTTTTTTTTAGTTTTACTTTATTACCCCAGTAGGGCGATCAGAAGAAGGACCTTCAACATCGTCACTCAAATTGATTGCAAAAGAAGACATTCCAATAGATCTCGTAGAGAATCTGGAATAGGATTTTCTGACTCTGAACATAAGTAACTGACATCATGTTTCAAGATACTCTTGTTGGGTTTGGTGCATCGTCTCTAAAGTTTTCGAAATCTTTCATCAAATACCAAACATGATCGAACTTAAACCCACTTTTGCATTTAAGATCTGTCATAAGTAATGTCTTTGTTTGATTTAAATGCAAAAAATACAAATATTAATGTTTATATGTAAATAAAAAATAAACAAAAAATTTAAGTATAGCTTATAATATCTTGCTTTGATGCACCACTTGAGTGTCTACCTCTATTTGTCGTATACATCAATTAAGTTTTCAAGCTGCTTTCTCAATACTTCCCATCTTGATTGGAGAGACCTTATTGTACGTGCCTCCCAGGATAGCTATTTTGAGCTAGTATATTAGCTTTCAACATGACTCCAAAAATTGGTTGTTGGTTTTTCTAACGTGTTCTAACATATATGGCAGCAGAAATTACACTCAAAAACATACCAAAGGCAGCTAAG
Source organism: Breynia disticha f. nivosa (assembly GCA_948193385.1). Taxonomy (NCBI): domain Eukaryota; kingdom Viridiplantae; phylum Streptophyta; class Magnoliopsida; order Malpighiales; family Phyllanthaceae; genus Breynia; species Breynia disticha. The sequence continues at coordinate 16,968 of CANYCX011342647.1, read as the reverse complement.
ATCATCATAAAAAATAAACGCTTATATTCATCTATAGTTGATAACTAGTTAACATAAAAACGAAAACTTTAAAGAAAAGAACTTACTTTGCTTTGTGTCCTTCAATGTCATGACTGTTTTGTGCCAATAAAGTAACAACCGTCTTGAAATACTCCGAGATGACCTTTGTGACACCTTTTTCGATAACCACAGACGCAGTTCCTCTTTTTCTTGTCAAAAGAATGAGATTCTTTGTGATGATCAAAAGATATGATCAGCCTCTTAATCTCACGTCTCTCTTAGAGAAAAACCGAAGAATCAATCTATATGACTTTTGTGGAAGACTCATGACAATAGGGTGGTGTTTAAAGGGCGGCACTCTAATGAAAGAATACTAGAGCTTTGATTTTTTTATAAACAAGAGTTTTAGTCTATTAAACCTCTTAACCAACAATCCTAATGTCTTTAGGATATTGTTAAGTGTTTAATTAAAATAAAATTCATTTAAAAAACACCCTCATTGTCGTGACCTAATGTGGATATTGAAAGAATTTTTCTTTAATTTATCTCACATTAATCTTGTCTTAACTTAAGACAAGCTTCCTAAATTTTCTCTTTTTTATCTTCTTACATATTTTTACTTAATACATCATATTTTATAAATAATCTTTGTCTTAAAAAATCATGTAAGAAATGATAAATAATATTTCTCATCCATATTGGGCCCAATTATCAAAATTGGCCCAAATGCCCGATTCGACCCAACAGCCAGATTTTGACCTAAGGTGAAAAAACCGAAAATACCCTTTTTGGTTTTTCGTCATCCATGTGCGATCTGTAAGATTATTTAATAAAGGTAATGAATTTAATAATTCATAAATCATAAGCGGTCTTTAGTAAGACACTATGATCATCCTAAATTAAATAGCTGACGAGTAGTGTGAACAACCTTACTACAATTCAAATTCATCCTTTGACCTTCGATATCATGATTAGCATAAGGCATGTCTCAAACACCCTTATTTAGTGCTAAATCACTTTCTTGATCGCTATGAGAAAATTGATAAGATCGAATAAATGACCTAATCATTTTATTTGGATGCAGCCACACTCTTCCCAATCTTGTCTATCAAGCGGCTAGTGATATCTTCTCTCATTTTCATGAGAGGATCAATCCCTTCACTTCACTCATGCTTTTACTTATAATTCTTAGCATACCCAATCATACTCATACTTGTCAAACTTTTACGATCACATTAGGCGTATGTCAAAGTACATTAAAAATCACAATAAGAGACATATTGATTTTCAGTCTAAGGATAATATTTGACATTGCAAATAGTGATCGCTCTCCAAATACAATGTCCTTACATAGTACCTATGCACTTTGTTAGATATCCCAAATATTTGTTACTCGTAGAACATGATCACCTACAAAGTACATATTAGTCTTAATTCATTTTCATTCCCATGGAAACAAGCGACTAGGGATATTTAGAATGTCAATCTCATAACTTCCAGGTTCTATTATCATGGTCCTCAACCTTAATACCTCAGACACTTAATTAACATTCTTTAATATTTTATCAAACATATACCACAAGTCAATACATGAAGTGATAAAATAATGTCTCATAATTTTATTACTGAATAATAAAAGTTACAAACAATGTATTGGGCTGGGGCTTACACTAACACAGGTTGAGCTTTGATTTCTTCCCACTACTAGATCTTGGGATATATCCATGTAAACTTGACATAGAAGTTGGTCTTCTGCCAGAATGTAGCTAGAACCACTGTTTGCCATATTGTTTAAGAAAAATAGAAATGGTTCTGAACTATTGTTTAAAGATGGTGATGGTGAATTGAATGGAAGAGATGGTCTTTATATAGGAAAATAAAGCATGTTTTTATTTTTTTTGAAAAACTTATCAACTTTAACGTATGCATTGAAAAACGAATATCATCAGCTTTCACTCCTTTCTATGCTTTCTTGGTTTACGAAATTCTTCTTCACTCGAAACATGTATGAACTTCAATAATTTTCTCTTCATTTTTCCTTATAAATAAAATATTTTTTTTCTTCTGAGTTCATCAAAATTTCTCTTCATTAAATTTTCTAATGAATTTCAATATTAGCAATGAAAATTTCTCTTTATCATCTTCAATAAATGAAGATGACTTTTTTGCAATGGCTCAACATATGATGTACAATAACAATCAAGCCATTCAAGCGTTACTCAATCACGAAATTAATGCATCCACTCGTTGAGACTCTATCCCTGGACATGTTGTCATTAATCGCAATTGTGAAGCAACAGATCGTAATTTAATGAACAATTATTTCTTTGACAATCCACGATATGGTGATGCAATGTTCCATCGTAGATTTCGAATGTCTCGACCTTTGTTTCTTTGTATTGTCGAATCAGTGTGAGACCATGATCGTTACTTTTAACAAAGATGTGATGGACTTGGTAAGCTTGGATTATCAAGCTTGTTAAAAGCAACAACTATTTTTTGAATGCTTGCGTATGGTTTATTGGTCGATGCTATTGATGAATATGTCAGAATTGGCAAGTCAACAATAATTGAAAGTCGTAAAAGGTTTGTCGTGCCATTGTCAAAGTATTTGCAGAATGATATCTTCAAACCCCTATTGCAAATGACATAGCGAGATTATTGTGCATTGGTGAGCAGCGCAGTTTTCCCCGGATGTTGGATAGTCTAGACTGTATGCACTAGCGATGGAAAAATTGTCCAACGGCATAGGTTGGACAATATTCAGGACGTTCAAGCAACCTTACAATTATTTTTGAAGTTGTGGTTGATTATGATTTGTGGATATGACATGCATACTTTGGTATACCTAGAACAAATAAAGACATAAATGTCTTAGAATCATCACATTTGTTTTCTAACCTGACATAAGGCATTGCACCTTTTGCAAGTTATGTCATTCAAGGACAGAAATTTGATATGGGGTATTATTTAGCAAATAGTATATATCCCAAATGGTCAACTATTGTGCAGATAATTCGTGATCCACAGAGAGCCAAGAAGCAATATTTTGCAATGCACCAAGAATCATGTAGAAAATTTAGAGTCTTCCAATCACGGTTTGCTATTATGGCAGGTCAAACTCCGTTTTGGGAAAAAAATGTATTACATGAGATTATCCATACCTGCATAATTATCACAACATAATTATTGAGGATGAACGCGACATTCACACCCCAATAATAGAACCATGAGAAATAATATGCCCACTAGTTGAAATTATTCAAAATGCAAATGTTCGATTTCAAGAGTTCATATCTTGACATAGAAAAATCAGAGATAAAGAAGCTTACGATTCATTACGAAATGCATTAATTGAACATTTATGGAAACATCGCAGAAATGTTGAGGAGTAAGAGTCAAAGAAGTGATATGTTTGTTTTTAATTAATATTTGTATTCATTCTTAATTATCGTAATGTTTGTTTTTTGTTTTTGTAATGTTTGTTTTTGTGTTATTGTTTGTCTTTTTCTTAATTATTGTAATATTTCTTTAAATTTAAATTTTAATGTAAAGTTTTATTTTCTTCATGTATATTTTTTTAAAATAATATTTTTTATATATTAATGTTTTATTGAAATTTAAATTGTATTTTATACGTAAAATAATTATATTAATTACTTGATTATTAAATTAAATTAAAAAAAATTATACTCCTTCTGTCTCATAAAGATAGACACGATTTGACTTTTACGATTTTTAAGAATTTAGTAATTATGGTAGTTAAAGTTAGTTAAATTATGTATTATTACTATTATATCTTTAAAGTTTTTATTGAGAAAGAGTCCACCATTAAAAAATTTGTTTCATAAATGAGGCTAAGAATGTCAATATGTTATCATAAATAAGTTTAAAAAGGTAAGTACACCTATATATTGGGACACTATATATAAAAATGTATCTAATATTTGAAAGACGAAATAAGTATATAAATATATTTAGAATATTTTTTTAGTGATAAAAATAAAATAAAACTGATTGAAATAAAATAAAGTAAACTTTGTAACTAATATATTTTGTAATAAAAATACCGTATTTCCAATTACATGGTTGGAGATGGTCTTACTTCTTTACTCCAGTGGACCAAAAATAAAATAAGCAGTACTTTTTTTCTTCATTTCACAGACAGAAAAAATGCACACCGTCGTCAATTAACTCTTTCGATCTCGATAAAACCGTCGATTGGGTTTCTTTTGACTTTGATAAAAAGAACACATCGTCCCTCCTCGAGGCATCTTTTGCTGCTTTGCTTGGATACGCTAGTCTTTTAAGCCGTTTATTGGGTTTGGATTGTCGTCGATTAAATCTCTTAATTTTTTTGTTTCGTATTTTGTTTTTATTTTGCTGCAATTTTATCCGATTACTGTGGTTTACATTTGTGTGAACTTGATTGTTGTTAGTGTGAAGATGTGATTGTGCCTGTTGTTTGGTTATTGATTATTACTTGGACAAATGCAACTGTTGTGTGTAATTAGTGTTAGTGATGAGGTTTATTATTGTGCTCGTGGCAATTCTTGGTGTTCATGTTGAAGTTTAGAGATTAATTAGTTACTGAGCTCTTCTTTATTGTTTTTGTTATTGTATTTTACGCGATATTTAAATGTTGGTTAAAACAGTGTGGTGGTAAGGGCATATCTTGGGTTTAGATGTTGTTGGATGATGTTTAATGTTGTATAAAACAGTGAGGGTTGAGGCTAAAAGCAAGGTGAGTAGCGACATTGTGAAAATGGAATTCATCCCAGAACATGGCAAACGCTTACATGAAGATTGCTCCACTTTGCTTCTGGTAACATCTTCGCTCTTCCTTCATCCTACACATTGAAACAGTGTCGTTTTGTTCATAATTTGTTTTGGGCAGCCCGCACTATCAATTGGTAACGTAGGACAGCTGGCTCTGGATTTACTTGTGTCTTCAACGGGAGCAGAACGGGTCGCCTATTTGGACGATCCCTATGTCCTCCCTTGTCTTGGAAATGACCCTTATACCTCTTCCAATGGCGACCTTTCTCTTCCTCTTGAAGGTACTTCTATTTTTTTTTTCTATTTCCCTCTTTGCTTTTCTCTTCTCAAGTTTATTTATTTGTTTGATTGTTTCCTAGTTTATGAGCCGCCTCATAATGCTATTAGTCTGCTGCAACAGCGCTCCCCGGTCGCTAAGGTATTTGGCTTTTTATTTGTATTTCTGATGCTTCTTTTATGACTTCATTTATTTGATGGATTTTTGAATTGTTTCTGTAAATAGCTGGGTGGTTTAGTTGCCACGATATACTTATCGTTCAATTTATGATCTTTATCATTCTGCGATGCGGATTTTTGTGTAGCATGTTCAGTAGAAGAGAATAAAGAAATGCTAGGACGTATGACTGTTATGGTGATGGTTTAACAAATTTCCTGCTGCAAAATTTTCTGTTAGGCATTATTAGTTTGATTTTTTATTTTCTGATAGATGTGGTGGGAACTGATGAAAGATGAATTCAATGTGTTTGTTTTTTCATTGGTGAACTCTCTGTTTGATGCTTTCACATTGAAGTACTTTGGATGTGGTTGCATAATGTTTATAGAATATGAAAGTAGAACTCTGTTCTTTCCATATTTACATTCTCTGTCTTTAATGGTTGCAAACGTTCTGTTTTGTGTCTTTTATTTGGACTATATCCCTTTGCTTTTTGGATATTGTTGTTGACTAGTGAATTATGTGCAAACAGGGGATGATGATTGAGTTTGCTAAACACTTGGCGGATTTTGCTGCATCCAATGGGAAAAAGCATGTCATCATCCTTTCTAGCTTAGATTTTGGGAGATGGCAACAGATTGACACATCAAGGTATTCAAATGAAATTTATGTTTTAATGATATAATATTCACTTTTGTCATGCAAGTAAACTTGCTAGTGAATGAAACACTGCCACAGAGAGTTTTATTTTAGGAAAAAATTATGTAGCCCCTTTATTGTTTGTGACCTTCGATTTACTTGGAGAAATCCTCCATTATACCCAATGGTTTGCAGTTGTTTAAAGGCTCGCAATTTTGTAATTAGTTTGATGTTGTGTTCTCTCAATATTGTGTTAGTAGTAAACTAAACTAAACCTTGTTTGAACTCTGTTGTTTCCATACAAAGTTGTATTATTTATTCTTTATGAAAAAAAAAATTGCTTGGGAAGAAGAATTTGGGTGGCGTCTGAAGTTATTGTTGTAGTGCTTCCAGAGCAAATACAGTAAGATGCAAAAACTTTCATACATATTAGTTTCAAAAATTATTAATGGGTTATCTCATGCTTCATAATCTGTTTCCTGTGAAGCAATATTGGTGTGTGTGAGCATAATTATTTAGCATTGTTTTGATGTTTGCAATTCGGTTCTTGTTTCAGTGGTTTGCAAATGTTTTACCTATCTAGCACCAATGCTGATGGAACAGATGATTTGTGCGAAAAAATTGGGTGGAAAAGGCTGCAGGAATATGATCCTGCTCAGAGATCTTGGAGATTACTTACCACTTTATCTGAAGGAAAGAACTTGCAGGATCATAACTACCCCTTTGAAGATGAATTAGAAGAAGAAGATTATTACCCAAGTTTGCCTTTTGCTGCACTATTTTCTTGTTTTAAGGTATTATTTCTTTTGCTCTGATGGCAAAGCGCCTGTTTCCATCTGTCAACAGTCCTCAGAGCTACATGGATTCATACTTTTAAAAAAACTTTTTTTTCTTGTACTTTACTTTTGAGATCCCAGGTTATCTTCACTGATAAAAAAAAAAGTTTTAGATGTAACAAGAGCTTCCCTTTTTGTTCAACACCAAATCTACGGAACATTGTAATGGAAGAATTTCTAGTTTTGATCCTCAACTGTTATGAAGTTGTTCTACCATTAGAGTTGTGAACATTACATTAACTAAAATAACATGTCTTCATATCATCACTTCATTGGTCAATGCCTTCTCAAGGAATTTAACTGTCTGCCTTGATTTTCTGCATAATAGTTTCAATCACTAATGAGGTGTTTGACTATTGTTGACTTACAGTGGATTTCCCTTTTGGATTAGGCAAAAGGTTTGAAAGTTACATGCGTGCTGTGTTATTGCTCTGAAGGTGACAACACGTCTGACGCTTTCCATTTGGCTGGTGCTGCAAGCAAACTTTTTGATAGAAGTCCTAACAATTTTAATGGTTAGTTATGATATATTAGCATTTTAGTAATGGTTGATTTTTTATTTCATATGCATCATTTGTTTAGAAGTTCATCCCACCTTCGTAATATCCCATGATTGCAAGCTTGGCATCTGTCAGTTTTCATTTTTTCTACTGATGCTACAATTTCATATTAATTCCCCAAAATTCCTCCTAGATTCTCTTAGTTGATACTTCAAAAAGGTTTTAAATAAAACGAATGAAAATAAAATCAGGAAGGTTTTGCTTCTTGAATTTCTTTCTGTGGTATGCTCTATATTGATTTAGACATTGAGAATCCGATTTTCCATTAGGTTATGCTTATGAAGATCCAATGTAGTTTTGTTTTACACCTACAATAGAACAACCTATAAGATAGATTTAAAATAGAAACAAGTATTAAAATTCAACCAAAGAATGTCTAATTTAGAAATTCCAAAACAAAGATTCGAATGTTTAGGTAGGTTTTTCAACTTCAACATTTCTTTCAGAGGGATAGAATTCAAGATTTCAAATTCTGAAAAAAAAAAACTAGGTTTCTTCAGAAAAAAAAAGTATATTAAAAAAATGAACATTCAAAAATGTACTGCTATCTTGAATTTCCTAATCCCACTTCCCTAATCCAATCTACCTCCAAAATGATTAATATCTACTTATATAAAAAAATCCATTGAAAAAGGGAAATGAGGCAGTAACCTTTTCTTTGCTTGTACATTTTAGTCATTGAAAAAAATGCAATTGTTCCGTAAGGTAAATTCTGGTTTGATTAAGGGCCACAGAATAGATGACACACTGATTTTGCAAATGTTTTACAGGTAAATGGATTATTCCCTTTTCTTGGAGAACTTTGTACGGACCTCCTCCAGATTTTTCTATCTTTTAGTTGGCTACAGAGAATGAGAATCACACGGCATGATTTGTATGTTCACTTCTCAATTTTTTTCTAAATCTGCCATTAGAAATTCTCAAATGATTGCTCAAAATGACGGTGCACTAATTATTTGAATTTTGATGTATTTCCTATGCATGGAGAGTATTAGTGTTAGAATTTCTGCCTTCTCTTTAAATGCAGATACTTCTTCTTGAGTGCACTGCAGATTTCAAATACTAATTGTTTTTTGAGTTATAACACATATTTTCTTTAGATTAGGAGCACTAAGATTAAGATTTTGTGGATGTAAAGTTAATAGTGCATCTTTAACATTGTTTAAATATATAGTTATAGCTGAGTGACTGAAAAAAAAAATGTTGATTGTAAGTTTCAACTCAAATCACAATCCACAGAAAAAAGCAACAGTTTTGACCATAGTTGGAGCCTTTTGGCCTTTGGGCTTACGCTGCCAGAATTAGGAAAAAAAAACCAAGCTGTTAACACTTAAACCTCATAAAATAAACCACATTTAATAATAATAGGAAAAAAAACAACATAAGATTTTTTTAACGTAGTTGAGTCTTTCAACAATAAATTGACGTTTACGATCTCTACTAAATTATGATTACAACTTTTATTAATAGATATTTTTCCATTCTTAATGGAAAACTCATCTAAATAATATATATTTTTCATCTCTTCTTCTCATGCAATGTCAAGTCATCACTTTTGAAGACATTGCAGCTATTTCTATCACCAATGTATTTGTAACCCCTTGAAGCCAAATAATTTATAGAAATTATGTTGGCTCAAGTACTAAGTACAATTTTCACAATACTAAGTTTCAAACAAATCATCGTGGAGCTTTAAGTGAACTCTTTCAAGTGCCTTCAATCTTTAATTTTTTATTGCTCCCACAATTGATGTAGCCAAAATTTCTATTTTTCTGCAAAGTGTCAAAAGTAATTCTATTTCTGTACATATAAATGTAAGCAATAGAATCCAAGATCCAACTAGCATGGTCTTTAACAAGATCATTTGCAGTAGCTATGTACAAGCAATTCACTATCCCATTCATCAACAACATATATCACCAATCTTTTGCTTACCATTCATCTCCCATAAACTCTTTAAGTGTTGCTTAAACTACGAGCAACGAAATTGCATGTGATTAGTCTCCCTATAGTAATATAACTCAATAATATTCAAGTCTCTCGGCCGAGATTTCGACTAGGGGTGGCAAATCGGGTCGAGTCATGTCTAAACATGTCAATCCGTTTATGACTCGAACTTTATACGGGTTAAATAGGTAGATCCATTTATAACTTGAACCTGTTTAACCTCAACTCGAACCCGATCATTTAATAAATGAGTTACGCGGGTTGACTCATTTATTATAAATAGATCACGTATACCCGTTAATCTACTTAACATATTTGATCCGGTTAAACCGTTTAACTATTTAACCTTTTTAATATACAAATAACTACACAATAATATTATAACTTGAATAAAAATGATAAATACTTATTTATAATATTCATCTTCTAAATAAAAATAATATATATACAAATGCAAATAATTATTAGTTGACATTTAGTAGGAATAATATTTTTTTTTTCTAAGGTTCAAAAATAAGTATTAAATGGGCTGTATTATTAATGAGTGATCTGTTTAACTTGTTTAGTTTAACTGAGTTACACGGGTCATAAACGGGTTAAACCTGTTTAACCTGTGTTGGACCAATGATGGTAAACATTAAGATATTCATTGTATTTTTATAATATGTGAAATAATGAAATTGATAAAGATTAATTCAAAGTTTATCAAAATGTTTAAAATCAAAGGAATATGCATAAAAGAGTGTTGAAGAAGTCAAGATGAAGTTTTGAGCTTAATTGAACAAAAGATTAAGAACGACATTTTATTTGAGTAAAATTAATTCTACTAGAGTAAAATATGTATGCACGGGAAATCAGTCGACTAGCGAAAGTGTTAGTCGACTAATACAGTTGTGCAGGTCAAAAGAAGAACTGCAATGACTAACTGGGCATCACAAGCCCAACCAGTGGACTAGTATTGAGTCAAGTCATAAAAACAAGTAAGAAAATCTTCAGAGTGACATAGGAAATCAAGGACCACTTTTGGCAAATTCAAATTTGAGTTTGGGAGTATATGTAAGTCGACTAATAACTTTTTAGTCGGCCAAAAATGATTTGTAGAGTAGACCAATCGACTAGCAACTAGCAAGTCGACTAGAGATTGAGACATGTGGAGTCTACAAGACACCACTAGTTGACTAATGGAAAAATCACTCGACTGGAGAAGTCTATCTATTCAAGTAAGAATTAAATCAGTCGACTAAAGTAGTATGTTTACTCAAGTAAGAATTAAACCAGTGGACTAGCAAAATTGACAGTGACAAAAATCACTTTTTCAAGTTGATTCCAAAAGTTGTCCAAATGTGCCTAACGACTACATTTTCAAGAGAAGCTATATCAAGCCTCTCCAACTCTAGTAACATAAGAAGACATGAACTTTAAAGTTCTCAAACATCAAATCACTTCATCTTTCAAAGATCAAAACTTGTTTTCTCATATTGTGTAAGTAGAGCATTAGAGCATAGTTCTTTATTTCTACTCAAACTTGTTGCACATCTTATACTCATTTGTTAGTGCTTATTTCTCGTCCATTATGACTGATAGTGAGGTAGGATTTGAGCCAGAAATTAAATCAAATTTGTGAGGTAGTATTTGAGCCATAAGTCAAGTCAAATAGTGTGGTAGGATTTGAGCGAAAAGTCAAATTACTTTGTAAGGTTGCTTGAGCCGAAATTCATGTGTGTAAGAAGTTCTCACTTAACTTTAAAAAGTGAAAATAGTGAATTGGTTGAGAAAATCTTAAGTAGAAGCTTAGGTGGTGAAGTAAGCATTATCACTGAATCACGCTAAATCATGTGTTCTTGATTGTTTATTTCTTATTCCTAAAAAAATAACATCATCTAAGCTTATTCAACTCTTCTTCTAGAGCTTGCCTAAATCCTACAATTGATATCAGAGTGGGTTTTTACTATAAGGCTTTGCATCCTTAAAGAAGATTCATGATGACATTTGCACACTTTGAAGAATGTAGTGTCAACCTAAGCCTCTCACCCTTGTTCGATGGCTCTAACTATTCCTCTTAGAATAATCACATAAAGATTCACATTTTATGTGAAGGAGTCTTGTATTGGAAGTTAATCATTCCTTTTATTCCAAAGAATGAGAATGGTGAAGCCAAAGATGAACTGACTTATAATGATTATGATTGCAAGAAAGTGTTTGTGAATGCAAAGGCAATGAAGCTCATCTTTTGTGCTCTTTCAGATGATGAAAAGAATAGGATGGGATCATGTAAAAGTGCTAAAGATATGTAGGAAAAGTTAGAGTCACTCGTGAAGGAACTACTTAAGTGAAAGAAACAAAGATTAACATGCTCTTTTATGAATGTGAGATATTCACCATAAAGGAAGGTGAATCCATCAATTCTATGCTTGACTGATTTGGTGAAATTATAAATAGGTTGAATAGTTTGGGAAAAAGCATAAGTGATAGTGAGTAAGTGAAGAAGATTCTAAGATCACTTCCTAGAGAATAGGATTCTCAAGCGACGACTATAATGAAGTCCAAAGATCTTAACACATTGGGGTTCAACGCTCTTGTTGTTTTCTTGATCAATTATGAAATTATCTTGAAGGCTAATGCTTCTCTAAATATGGAGAGTGATGTTGAACAAAATGATGAAGAAGAAGATGATGAGGAAATAGCCTTGTATGCAAAAAATTGAGAAAATTCACGAACTTGATGAACTCAATAAGGAAGGAGCTTAGAGAAAATGATAGCGCTGACAAAGGAAGTAAAAGGAGGTCCTCTTTACCAAATGAAGTGATGATGAAGAAGAGCAAAACTATAAAGAGTACAATCAAGCTCTTATGGCAAAAAATTCTCACTCTAATGATGATGAGAATGAGGTAACTTCCATTCCTTCTAATGATTTAAGTAATGATGATTTGATTGATGATTACTTGAATGATGTTATCTATTGTTGCAAAGCGATTTTGAAAAAGTTATATGAATGAACAATAAGTTGAAAAATGATAACAAAAAAATTGCACTTGAGATTGATGCCATAAATAAAAAGTTGGATGAAGTGAATGAGTTTAAATCTTGGACTAGTAGTGTTTTGATTGCTCCTAGGTTGAAAGAATTTGATTTTCCTTGTTTGCATGACACTTTTTTTCTTAAACAAGAAGAGTTTTCAAATGAGATTAAAAGACTTAAAAATGAATTTTCTTATGTTGTTAGTAAGTTCACATGTGGTAAAGAAAAGTTTAAAGAATTGCATTCCTTACAAAGATATTCAATATCTAAGAATGGACTTAGTTGTGATATTTATAATAAGAATTCTTCACTGTTGACCAAGTTTGTAAAGGAAAGTAGACTTGAAACTAAAAATGTGAATTGCCTTCTTATGCTAAATGTTTGAGAATTGGACATAATGCTTATTCTTGTTCGAGAAAGACTATTAAAGTGAAGAAAGTATGAGTTATGAAAGGAACCATTCTTTCCAACATGATTCATATGGCTAATTCCAAAGGATCCAAAGTTGTTTGGGTACCTAGAAAACAAAAAACTATTCATTTTGTAGGTACAAGGAAAAATGAAGATTTCATCTAACACATGATATGTGGATAGTGAGTGCTCAAAGCACATGAGTAAAGATAAATGCTTATTTGTTGGAAACAAACCAAAAAACCAAAAGTTTTTCACACTTTGGTGATAATAAAAATAAAAGGTAAAAATCTTTGGTTTTCGTAAAGTGGGTAAGGAACATTTACCAACTATTGAGAATGTTTTGTTGGTTAATGACCTAAAACTTAAGTTGTTGAGTGTATCTCAATTATGTGATATGGACTTTAATATTAAATTTGAATACAATATTTTGCATTGTTTCTGAAGATGAAAAGTTGTTTTTATTGTGTTAAGTGATAGAAATACATATGTTATGAACTTGATTGATGATTCATTAGTTAATGAAAAATATTTAGTTACATTAGATGAGAATTAGAATTTGTGACTTGAATTCTATTCGATGTTTTGACTTTGTGATTTTGTTTCTTGATTGTTGTTTTTGCACTTGCATACATTCACTTATAATAATATGGTCAATTTGGTGCAATTAACACTTGAGCAATTGAGTTATGTAAGGAGTGAAATTGATTTGATTTAGTAACAATCAATATGTAGTGCCTCTTAGTAGAGTAATAGGTTGTCTACTCAAGTAAAAGTGTGCATAAAAGTTTCAGGAGAGTTCTGATACAATTCCTAATCGACTGACATTAAATTTAGTAGGGTGATGTTGAATTCTTAGATTTTTCGTCGACTAATCTTAATTTTACTCGAGTAATATTGAGTACCCAGAATTCTAGTCGAGTAAAATTTTTTCTAGTCGACTAAAGTAGTGTCCATTGACATTTTTCCTTTAAAACCTTACTCGACTAACATAAACTAAATTCACTAAAACTCAATTACCACTCAAAATAATTCCACAAATCACAAAATTCAAAATCTAAACTTCCCCAAAATAGTCTCAACTAAACAAAAACACCAATCCTTCACAAATCTTTCGATATTCCTTTTAAAACCTAATTGAGAATGAGCAAAATGATGATGATAATGAGAAAATTGAGGGGAGTGACATTTTGATTTGAGTTCAAATCTTTTAATGTGGAGTATATTGACATTAGTGGATTAGAACAATTTGTGGAGAAAGAAGCATTCATTGTTGAAGTTATGAGACAAGTTTTGTTGCATGAATGAAGATGATATTGCTCATCTTTAGTAATTAAATGTGCCTAGAGACCAATATTTTTCTCATTCATATTGTGTTTGCTATGTTATAATTTTGTTTTGTTTATGATTATGTTGATTGAATGTTTATGTGTTTGAGTTTTGAATAGTGATCATTTGTATTATATATACACATTTCCTATTATCTTGATTATTTTTACAAAAGGGGAAGATAAATCGTGAAATAAAATTGACATTGGTGGCAATAAGTAAGTGGGAGATAAACAATGAAAAAAATGATTGATCAAATGCGAAAGCTTTGTCATCATTGTGATTTTTATGAGTTGTAATCATTTGTGCTACATATGAATATGATTTGTTATCTTTTCTTTGTGATCATGTCAAAAAAAGAAAGATGAAATTGGTCATATAATCTTAAACATATATTCTGTCATAAACACGAGTGAATTCAAAGATTAAGGGGAAAAAATAAATTTCTTTTTTTAACGACATCTTTCTTGTGTTTAGTTTGAATTTATATGGACATTTTTTATCCAGTTTGAATTTGATGATTGGATATCATGAATTTTAATTTAGTTTGAATTGGATAATTGGATATTGTGAATTTGACTTACTTTGATGTTATGAATGTTCATGAATTTTGTAATGTGTTTTGATCTTGATCTTGATTTGTATGTTCTGCTTTATGGAATATGTTATTGCCTTAAGATTATACGAATATACTATTGGAGCATATTTTTTTTTCATCTTTTTGATAATGTTAAAAAGGGGGAGGAAGTATGCATGAAATTAAATTGATTGATAAAGACTGAAATGGAGTTGGAAAATTTTGATTTTCATATTTGCCTAAAGTTGATTATTGTTTAATGGACTAATGTTTTAGACAGGGTTTGAAAACCTTGATCATGTTCATATTTTGTAACGTCCTCAAATTTAACTTCCAAAATAGGTGTAAATCAAGTCCAAACCATGTTAGGAGAGTTGAGAGTCATGAGTGGGTCGAGATAGAATGAGACACGGGTTAAAAACGAAGAATACAACAGACTGAGACTGAGTAACGTACATTACCCGCTAGATTAACGTACGTTATTCTGGGCAAAATCCCAGAATAAAGTACATTGACTAACGTACGTTAGTCTTTTCAAAACCTACATTATCGGGACCTTTGGACACATCATTTAAGTGCGGGAAACAACCATAAATGAAGCCAAAACGCCCCAACCACCCAAAAACACTCGCCCAAAACCCTAAGTAATTCCCTAAGGTTCCTTAAGCGTTATTTCCTCCTAAACCCTTACAAATTTCCATCTTTTCACATAAAATCCTTGCCTCCCACCGGATTTTGTTCTTGTCTAGGGTTGAAGGAGAACGCCCGATTAATGTAAGATTTCAAATATTTGAGGTAGGATTAGGATAATAGGGGTAAGTTAGTGGGTTTAGAATGAATTTCATAGTGGGGAAGAGGAATTGTAAAGGAGACTCAAAAGGGATTAGGGTTTAGGGTTAGGTAAGAGAGAGATTTTGAAGGTAAGTGTATGCCCCGTCACTTACTTATACATATCTAGTCTATGTATGGTTAAGTATGTTGACGTAAATGTGTAAGTGAATATACCAAAATGATAAAGAGCATGTAGTCCTTTGTTTGTGTTATATGATATATGTGTGTGCTTTGGTACTGATGGAATAATGATACTTGAGAGTTGAAATGTATAGACATTAACAAGATTATGTGTGATGTTTTTATGAGCTCGGTTGAATGAAATTGAATTGTGATGCTTGAGATGTGTGTGGAATGTCTTAACATACGTAATTTATGATGATTAGGTTGAATTACAAGAAATGGATGAACTTTCATGGATTTAGCATGGTTATGCAAATGTATTGTGGAATAAATGAATTATGTGCTTGAGTGGTTAAATGGTTGCTTGTGGAGAGGTATAATTGAACATGTACGTTACAGACATTCATGCATGTCACATAAGTACATGGTAGACTTGACATAAGAGCATGAAAGTGAGAGGCAATGTTGATAGAAAATAGAAAGAAAAGTGTAGGTCGACCCTTGGTTGTACAACACTAGCAATGTGAGATTGAGTATTTCTAAGCACATTGCTAAGGAATTGTATAACGTCATGTGAGACTAAGTATTTCTAAGCGCATCGACTCTGTTAATCAACGTAGATGAAATGGTAATGTGAGACTAAGTATTTCTAAGCGCATTACTATAGATAAGAGAGTGTCATGTGTGACTGAGTATTTCTAAGCACATGGACACTCCGTTCATCAACTTAGATAGACATGCCTATGTGAAACTGGGTATTTCTAAGCACATTGCCATGGACAAGAAGGTGTCATATGAGACTGAGCATTTCTAAGCACATAGACACTCTGTTGATCAACATGAGAAGAGATGACAATGTGAGACTTAGTATTTCCAAGCACATTTGTCATGGATGGTTGATTGATGCCACAAGTGTGAGACTGAGTATTTCTAAGCACATTTGAGAGGCAAGAGGGTGCCATGTGAGACTGAGTATTTGTAAGCACATCGGCACCCGGTTGAACAACCAAGGGAAAAGGATCCTCTAAATGTGAGAAAGCATAACATTGAGAAAAATGAATGTGGCATGCCATTTATATGATGCATATGCATAGAACATACTTGTGTTTTAAGTTGCAAAGGAAAAATGAGCATTTGGTGTATCATGTTTAGGTGTGGTTTATGAATGAGGAATTGTAATGTGAAATTGTGAAAATGGGAATGAATTATGTTTGCTTGTTGTGATGCCCAAAATTTAATTATTACCTTAGGTATTTATTTTATTTTATGCTAAGATAACAATTAAATATTGAACATCAAAGTTTAGAAAATAGTTTTCAAAAATATAAATATACAATAAAATATTTAATTAGAAATTTCATACATTCATCCTTCATTATCAAACACATATTTACAAAATCTAATTAAGTTTATATAGGAAAAGAATTTAATCTAATCCCATTAAAAAAATTAACCCTATAAAAATAATATTTAAAATACAAATTT
>CANYCX011342416.1:0-11182 GCA_948193385.1 Breynia disticha f. nivosa | reverse complement strand
AAGGTTTACGTCAATCCCGTCACTTTGAGCCATAGCAAGAAAATGGATCGATTTGGAGGCTAAAATGTGTTTAATTCGATGTAGACTTATTGTTTTAGGGTGAGTTTTATGGTAGGAATGATCCTAGGTCGTGTTTGGAGTGTTTGGGCGAGTTTTGGGTGGAAAATGAAAGGTTTTCGATGAAAAACGAAAGGAAGCCGCGGGTTCTGTTTTTAAAACAGCAGCTGGGCACGCCCTGGGCACGGCCCAATTTTTACTGCTGAACACGGCCCTGGCCTAATTTTTCCTGATGAACACGGCCCTAACACGGCCCAATTTTTCCTGATGAGAACGGCCCTGGGCACGACCGTGCCCAGCCCGTGCCATAAGTTCTGCAGCACTGTTTTTGCCCGAATCGACCATTTCCGACTCTTTTCCGTCTCCTAGCCTGTACATGTTCATGCATACATGTTTCCTAACTCAAATAGTTATATTTTCCACTCAATTTACATTCAGTAACAATGAATTTCACCTCATTCCCACTCAACATACCATATTCCTCATATAACTTTACTTAATTTATCACTAGTTAACCTCCCATTAAATTCGCATTTTTCTTATTTTAAAACGAACAAATTTCTGGGGCGTTACAATCAAGCCTTGGAGTACAGTAGGTGTACAAATTAGTTACGTGTTTATCTTTAGTATTTACGCTCTAATTTTATTTGGATAATGTTGTATGAATGAGAATGATATGTTTATGAATTGATATGAATTTTTTTAGATTGATTGATTTGGCGTATGAGGAGCGTCTATAAAGTCATGGGAAAAGTACTGGTTGAAGTGCTAATTTGATGAATGGAACGATATTAAATGAAGTATTATATGTGTGCATATATGATTGGAGTTCCAATATGAACTTGTATATGATTTTGGGTTTCACTAGGAATAATTATATAAAAAAGGGTTCTAAAAGGAACAAATATACAATAATGAGCTCTAATGGGAAAATATATATACTAAAATCGGGTTCCAATGGGAACAATGTGATTATATGATATTTTGAAATAGTATTGATAGATATTCTTATGTTGGATGGATCCCAAATGGGATATTTATGTTCTGGTATGATATCAATTGGGAAGGCTATATTTAGCCTTAATTGTGTATGAAAGGAATCATGAAAGTTCATTGTGACATATTATAGAAATGTGTACAATCTTTGATATACTTAATTTAAACTATTAAAGAGACCCTTTTAAAGTAATTAATTGTTACACTAAATTTTTTAGAATGAAAGTATTTTTTTAAAGCTTAGTTTTGCATTAAATTGAATTCAGGAACCTTAAGTGTTCCTTATTAAAATGTCTATAGAATGTGTACAATGTTTGTGATTGTATGTGGTACACTTGTTTCATGTCCTTTTAAGTGTTGATTTGTAGACTGAAAGTGGTAAATGTGAGATGAAAATGCTAATTTATTAGTATGAAATGGTATTTGAATTTCATAATTAGTAAGCATCTCTTTTTTTTTTGGTCAAGCCCCGGTATCCTCGACCCACTGGGCCGAGACTAATCCGGTTCGGGAAGGAGTTGGGGGTTAAGGTACATTTCCCTTCCAATCGACGTTGCGGGTCTCTTAAATGTTAAGAAAGATGAAATGAAACATTTTGTGATTGTTTGAATGAATGTGTATTATACTAGCTATAAAAAATTTATTATCCTAGTTTTATACTTACTGAGTTATAAGCTCATCCTTGTAATTTCTTCCTCTTTTATAGACAGTAGCATTTTGGTGTTCTACTTTTGCATTCCTGAGCCTGCATACATTCTACTAGGCTAAACCAGTACGAAGTTTCCTACCAATTTCATTTTGTAAAAAATATAAACTCAATGAAGTGTATATATATATATATATAAACAAATGTTTAGATATTTTATAATAGTAAATTAGTTTTGAGATATTTGATAATGAAATTAATATTATTATGTGATGAATAATACATAAATAATTATTTAGGGTATTATAGTTAATTTGGTATCAGAGTAGGGATTAAAATTCCCTTGGTAGGATAAAGAGTCAGGTATTGCATCAAATATCATCATGCATATGCATATATATGTTTTGAAATTGAACTTATTTTGTTGTTTATAGAGTATGGAGGAGAGAGATGAACACATAGCTGACCTAATAGAATCTAATTAATCCATTCAATTTCATATGAATGTTAAATTGAATTTTGATTCTGAAATGGAAACTAAAGGTGCAGAATAATATTCTAACCATACTATGTAATAATTTATGGATATGATGCCATAGATGGTACAAACTCATATTAAAAGAGATAATATTGATAAAACTTGTGAAGAATCAAAATGCAAGGAAAGAAAGTGTTTGTTATTTCTACTAATCTCATTGTGGTAGAGGAATTGGTCAAAAATACTGAGATGTTTCTGGAGAGAATTGAATGCACTTCAAAGAAAAATTTGAGGTATGCAATTTTTTTTCTTGAATATGATGTTTTAGATTGGTGGGAGACTATTTGTGGCATCCGTGTTAGGCCTATTACTTTTAGAGAAGACCAAAGAAAGTTGAGTTTTATGATCTAAAGTAGAATAAGAAAATACTTGATGAATATGAAGTGCATTTTATTTGACTTTCAAATATGATCTAGAAGAAATTTCCACAAATGAAGTGAACAAAGATAGATTCAAAAGAGGTTTGAAACTAAAGATTAGAGGGAAAATTTCTACAAAGCTAACACGTATAATGCATTGATTAAAGAAGCTCAAAGGGTTGAAGAAACTACAAATGAAAGAAGCAAAATTGAAGTTAAAAAACCAAAGTTGATTGTTGAATCTACTACATCCTTCAAACCACATATTACCCCAGAGGTACTAGATCATTGAGATATATATTTACCTTCAAAAGAAGGGGAACTAGTAATGTTATTAAACTACTAATGCCAAATGTTTCTAATCAAGGAAGTGCATTTTTAGGAACACCTGGAGGACTTATTATTTTTTATTATTGCAATAAACCAGGGCATATGGCTCGAGACTGCTTTACTAAAAGGGTGATATGAGAAATTTTCCTATAGTTGCTCAAAGTAGCATGGGTAAGAATCCATAACAAACTAGCACTGATAGAGGTCTAGGTAGAAGTACTGTTTTTGGTTGATCTGTGGTGATCTCATATGAAAGGAAATTAAAAGAAGATGGCTCTCATATTATTTGTAGTAAATTACCAGAAAGTTAAAAGATCTAGGTAACTTTGATATTCCCTGTGTTATTGGTAATTTAACTAGTGAGAAATCTCTTGCACATTTAGGTGTCAGAGTAAATTTAATGCCATATCCATTGTTTAAGCACCTGAACTTAGGAGAGTTTGAGCTGACAAAATTAACACTGCAGCTAGCAGACATGTCAGTAATACACCCACTTGGTATTGTCAAGGATAAAATAGTAAAGGTTGGTGATTTTATTTACAAAACTGATTTTATCATACTTGATATTCGGGAGGATGAAGAAGTGCCTATAATTCTTGGTAGGCCATTTTTGGCTATAGCAAGGGACTTATTGATGTTTGTGACGGTAAGCTTATATTGAGAATGGAGAATAAAAAAATTCTATATAATTCTAGCGTAAAAAGAAAGACTACTGAGATTGATAAAAATATGTGTTTTAATGTTAATGCAGTCAAACTTGTAGTGCCAGATTTTATGTAGGATAATTATTACACAAGATAACCGCCATTATCAAATATGACAAAACAGGTTATAGAGATGAAAAGAGTGGCACAAACAGTTACTAGTCAGAGTTTCAAAGACTGTGTGGGAGTCAGCGAAAAGGAGATAAAACTACCATACATTAAGCTTTCGAAAAAGAATAGAAAAGCACCACTTTGGTGCACAAAAGTAAAACAAGATCAAGGATGAGGCGGATGATAATCTGACTACATATAGCTAATGACTTAAAAGAAGCGCTTATTGTGAGGCAACACAACATTTTATGTTTATGCATTTTAATTTCTGTTTTGTTTTTACTTATTTCGTTTTTTTGTTTTAATTTAAATGTTTTTTAATTTGTTTTAATTACTTTGTTCTTTTTATTTCGGTATTTTCTTTTCTTTTGTTTTTAGGAGAATCATGTTAATTTCTCTTTAACTGACGTAGCGTCCTAACAAGAAGTCCACAAGCTTAATTCTTGGCGAATGAGATAAAAACCTGGAAAAGCCACTTCTTGTTTCTTTACTTTTACCCATCTCTTATTTATTTGCATAAATAATGTTTGATTTTATTTTGTGCATTGAGGACAATGCATGGTTTAAGTGTGGGATAGGAGTCACATTTTATTAACCATTTATTAAGGCATTAATTGTGGGGCATTTTTTTTAATTTTTTAGTAGATTTGTTGAATTTTGCTTGAGACATAATATATGCAGTTGTTGTTTCATAAGTTGGATTAACATGAATAATCAGAATATGCGAGCTACAGGTTAATACAGGTGAATAAATTTGTTCAATTCCAAAAGTTTATTCGGTAAGGGTCTAAACATGTTACTGTAATTGAATATATTATTGTTAATGTTAGTCGCAGCACAAAATTTTTAATCTCAGGATCTCAAGTGAGATGGTATAGATCTCTCTTGGCTTAAGCAAGGTCGGGAATGTTCTCCCTTATGAATGCAACATCTTTAAATGGGACTAGAGCTAACCTTCTTTATGGAACCATTCAAAGCTCGAGCTTAGGGCATATATATTCTGGTCTGATACATGAATTCGATAATTACTCTGTTGTCAATGACATGAGTATTGCTGAAAAAAAGAGAGAAAAAAAAAGATGTGTGAAAAAAAAGAGATGGGAGAAAAAAAGAAAAAAAAGGAGAAAAAATGAATAAGTTAGAGAAAAAAAATGTAGAAAGAACTAAGGAGTCGAATTTTCAATGTATTGTCCGAAGTGTGCTGTAATTGGTAAGGTAAATGCGAAAATTTAATGAATTAAATGAGACTTAATAACCTTTGCAGGATGGATTGAGGAATTTTTTAGATTTATTTTACTGTATTGGTTTGTAGCTTGTATAGGATGATTTGAAGTGTTAGTTTGATGAATTGAGATGATGATTGTATGTTGAGTATTTCTTGTATAGTTTGATGAATTTATTTTGAAAGTGGAATACGCCTCATATTATTATTGAAATATTTGGTTGATTAATGAGATTCCTGTTTTTGTTCTGTTTTGCTTGAGGACAAGCAAAGATTTAAGTGTGGAGTTGTTTGATAAACGTTTTATCATACATATTTTTGGGTTATAAATATTATATTTTTTATATGTATTCTAGGCTTTTATCATTTAAAACAGTTTATTTATCTCTTATTTTATTATTTGCAAGTTAGGTAATAACTTCGGATGATTTATTGACAAAAATTACGACAAATTAGAGTTAAAATGGGACAAATTCAGATGGGCAGATAAATTGCACGGACAAAATGGAAAAAGGGACACGCACAATTTTGAAGATTCTTGAGCTTGGTCACGTGAATTCAGAAGAAAGCCATCAATTTTGACCATTGTTCCCAATTTTGACCTCCATTCACTCCATACCTAAGCCACCTTATTCCACTCCACCACGCAGCCACCTGAGACCCAAATAAAAACCCACCAATCACGTGAAAGAAATGAAGGTCCTTAAAAATAGGTGATTGGTGTTTAGATTTGCCATTGTTAATTGTTTGAACGTGTGCTTGTAATTGACATATTGATTCGTATAGGGCTAATCGAGAGATCGAATATACGATAGATCACTAATAATTAAAAGGATTTGAATGCAAATCTAGATATAGATCGACGTAAATCCTCTGGATTAAGGTCAAACTTAGTAAAGTAATTCACAGAACATTAATGCGGTATTAATTAATTTAATTTAGAAAGAGATTTCAAGTTGAGTTAGTTAATATTAGACGTTAATTACCTCGAGAGAGGGATTAATATATTTTACGAATCGCCACGGTCTAGTCACAAACACAAAAAAAATTCTAATTCCAAATGATAGTTAAATAACTTTGGAGATTCAAGATCTAAGTGTTGTCTTTAGTAATCGATTTAATCTCTTGTTTTTATTTTGTTAATTTAAATTGTTAGTTTAATTTTTAGTTTAGTAGTTTTAATTATTTTCACTCATTTGATAGACTAAATAATAGTTAATAGTGAGTAACTAGTAATCTGTCTTTGTGGGATCGACACTTGGGGCTCTTAAAGCCATTTACTGCACCAATAGGTACACTTGCCTTTTGGTAACCTAGGGTAGACGACCATCAGAGCTGTTGGAAAAGAGTTTCATATGACCCAGTGTATCACCTTGGGGACACTAGTGTTGTTTGTGCGAAAGAAGGACGGTAGAATGCGATTGTGCATTAATTATCGTCAATTGAACAAGGTGACTGTGAAAAACAAGTATCTATTATCACGGATAGACGACTTGATAGATAAGCTGCGGGGCACTACAGTGCTCTCCAAAATTGATTTGAGATCTGGGTATTGGCAGTTGAGAGATGAGGATGATTCGATTGTGAAGACAACGTTCAGGACTCGATATGGGCATTTTGAGTTCACAGTGATGCCTTTTGGTTTGACAAATGCACCAGCAGTATTTATGGCTCAAATGAATAAGGTATTCTAGCCTTATTTAGATCAGATTCTGGTTGTGTTTATAGATGATGTTCTAGTGTATTCGAGAGAAAAGGAGGAGCACGAGAGACATTTGAGAATCGTGCTTGAGTTGCTGAAAGAAAAAGAGCTATATGCTAAGTTCAGTAAATGCGAGTTCTGGATGTCAGAGGTTAGTTTTCTAAGACACGTGATCTCAGTAGAGGAAGTGAAACCTAATCCTAGTAAGATAAAAGCAGTTCATGAGTGGGAAGCTCCTAAGAATGTATCTGAGGTACCGAGTTTTTTGGGTCTAGGAGGGTATTATCAAATATTTATTGAGGATTTTTCAAGGAGAGCTAGGCCGATGACATCTTTGTTAAGGAAGAATGCTCTGTTTTTCTGGAACGATAAGTGTGAAGAAAGTTTTCGCGAGTTGAAGAAAAGGTTATTCGAAACTCTAGTTCTTATGTTACCTTCTTAGGAAGGTGGATTTGTTGTCTATACTAATGCTTCTGGAGCTGGGTTAGGCAGAGTATTGATGCAACATGACAGATTTATTGCTTATACTTCCCGATAGTTGAGACCTCACGAGGTTAATTATCTAACTCATAATTTGGAGTTAGCTGCGATCATACATGCTTTGAAGGTTTGGCAACATTACTTGTATGGTGAGACGTTCCAGATCTTCATAGATCATAAAGGTTTCAATTACATTACGACACAGCGATAGCTAAACCTTAGACAGAGGCAGTGGATTGAATTTCTTAAGGATTAGACAGAGGCAGTGGATTGAATTTCAAAAGAGGATGATGATTTAGTTTCTTATAGAGCAGAGTCACTGTTTTTTTTGCGAGAATTATGAGTGCAGTTGGATTTGATTGAGGATCAAATGTTAGCAAATATAAGAATTCAATCCCAGATGGTAGAATTGATAGCATCACGTCAGAAAGAAGATGATCACTTGATGCAGATTAAGAAGAAGATTGAAAAGGGAAAAGCGACTACGTCGCACCGACTTAACGATGATGGTGTGTTGTATTACTATGAGAGATTATGTGTTCCTGATATAGCAGAGCTGAAGAATGAGTAAATGGTTGAGGCTCATTCTTCACTATATTCAGTTCATCCGGGCACTACGAAGATGTATCGGGATATGAGAGAGATGTACTGGTGGGTACATATAAAGAGAGAAATAGCAGAGTTTGTTGCTAGATGTCTACCTTGTCAACAGATCAAGGTAGAACATCAAGCTCCAGCAAGAAAGTTAAGACCTTTAGAGAATCTGGAGTGGAAATGGGAGAAGATCACTATGGACTTTTTATAGGCATACCGGGGATGTTTCGATGTCATGACGCTATTTGGGTGATAGCTGATCGACTGAAAAAATCAGCTCATTTCTTAGCTATCTGATAGGATGATATGTTGGATAGAATAGCTGATTGTATGTTTCCAAGATTGTCAGATTACATGGTGTTCCTACTTCGTTTGTGTCTGATCGTGATCCTAGGTTTACATCACGATTCTAGCAGTCTCCAAGATGCGATGGGTATGTGATTAAGATTTAGTATGACTTTTCATCCATAGACTGATCGACAACTGATGGACAGTCAGAGAGGACAATTCAGACAGTCAAGGATATGTTAAGAACCTGTACGTTAGAATTTGGAGGTAATTAGGATGATCATTTGCCTTTGGTTGAATTTGCATACAATAATATCTATCATTCTAGTATTAGGATGGCACTATACGAGAGATGGTGATGTAGTCTGACTTATTGGGATGTTGAAGGTTTGTGGCAGATAGAGGGACCAAAATTGGTTCAGTAAACTCTCGAGAAAGTGAACATTGTGAAAAGATGTATACAAGCGGCTTAAGATCGTTAGAAGAGCTATTATGACCGATGATGCTGGGAGATAGAGTATGCAGTCAAAGATAGAGTTTTCTTGCAAGTTTTGCCTTGGAGAGGTGTTATTAAATTAGGGCGATGCAGAAAACTGAGTCCTAGGTATATCAGACCGTATGAGTTTATCGAGAGAGTGGGACCACTGGCGTTTCGATTGAAGTTAGAAGATAAGTTGTCCCGACTACATGATGTGTTTCATGTTTCTATGTTGAGACGGTATTGATTAGATCCTAGTCACTTGTTGAGAGCTCCAGAGTTCGAGATATCAGAGGAATTGACTTACGAGGAGGAGCCTGTCGAGATTTTAGACCGACAGTTAAGGCAGTTACTGAACCGATAGATTTCTATGGTACTGATGAAATGGAGTTTGCATTTATTATGTGACAATGGGATGATCTCCTAGGCTGAGCCTGAGGATGATTTTGAGTAGGGCTCGATGTCGAACTGGATTCGATGTCGGTTTGGGATTATGCATGTGCTTGCATTGACATTGATATGCACTTGATTAGCAATTCACAATTAGCATGATTATTCATTGCTTTGTGATTTATGAATGCTGGATTGAATGAACATGAGATATGTGTATTTGTGCTTTTGGTGTGCTTTGGTATGCTTGGCCATTATTATGGTTGATTACAAATAAGTATGGTTATGCGTGTTTTCGGTATGGAAACACTGTTGATGTGGTAAAATACTTATGCTAGATATACTTAAGCATAAATAGAACTTGTTTGCTGTAAAGTGAACGTTAACCGAAACATAAAGCACAAAACAGAAGTTCAGCACACCCACGTGCTGACCAGCACACCCACGTGCTGACCAGCACATCCTCATGCTTGGGATCAATTTATACAGCATGCCTCATGCTTAAGGTGATTTGGAAATTTGTGATGAGCACGACCTCGTGCTCTAAAGGCACGGCCTATGCCAACTAGGAATTCACAGATCAGCATGACCTCGTGTTCATCGAGCACGACCCATGCTGACTGTAGATTCCCCTACACTTCATTTCACTATTATTATGTTATTCACTTACTGAGTATTTTTATATACTCACTTTGTTTGATTGTTTTAATGATGTGTAGATCGTAGGTAGCTGCTACGGATCATATTTGCATGATCATTCTACTATCTAGCGATATCGTTCGAGGTTGAGCTCTAGATTTTGTTTTTCTTTCAGATGTTGTATTTGGTTTTGTACATTGTGTAGTGTGGAACTCAAATTGTTAAAACTATTTTCCCAATTTGAACTCGATTTTTAAATAACACTAGAAATAAATAACTATAATTTTTATTAAAACTCCCATCTCAGAATACATTGTTAAAATTCATACAAACGCGGAAGCCAAAACATAGTTATACATGTTTTACAAATGTACATAACATAGACTGAAAACAAAATCCTAGAGCCGGACCTCAAAATAAACTTCAATATGCCTCTGATCACCAGCAATCCAATCTATAGCAGCTACCTATGATCTACACATCATTTAAACAATGAAAGTGGTGAGTATAAAGGTATACTCAGTAAGTAATACACAGCTCATTAAGAATAAATGAAATGCAGGGGAACAGCACGGGTCGTGCGGGATGAACACTAAGGCGTGCTCATCTCAATTTCCCAAACAACACATCGTGTCAAACGAAACACAAGCTGGGTTGATATAACACAAACCCAGGTACCATGATCGTGCTACCCTAGAGCACGAGGGCGTGATCGTCACATTTTCTAGACTATCCAGCAACACGAAGGCGTGCCAAGCTTCTGTTTTAACCATTCAATTTCTGATTTCATGTTCTTTGAGTATTAGTTGTGTTTTCATTGCTTCATACCATTTCGGTACATCATACATATCTTATGTACACTCATATCATCATATAAACTCAGTAAAGAGTAAAATCAATAGCTAAGCACAACACACTCATAAGAACCACATCATGCATTTAAGCACATCAACATTTCTTATGTCCTTTATTTCCATCCAGCATTCACATATCATTACGCAAGAACACATTCCAATCATGAATTCCATGTTTACATGTATGCACATAAATAGCTAGCACACACACAATTCCAAAGACGAATGCCCAGGTGTGAAGCTCATTTTACAAATTCTTTTAATTTAATATTACCAGAGAGAAATCAGAGTAAAATAGGAAGAGAGAGAAAATAAAAAATACGTTTTATAAAATAACTTGGGCCCAAACATTCATAATTCAAAAGGTTTTATAGCGGAAACAACAACATAAGTTTGGAAATATTCAAACTCAAAATAAAACCTTTATACAAAACATGTACAAATATGTACAGTGTAAAAAATGGAAGCGCACAAAACAGAATAATGGAGCTCGACCTCTGACAACAGCAACTCTGACAAAAGATCACCTCAGCTCTAATCCTGTAGCAGCTATCTGTGTCCTGCGCATCATTTAGACACATAAACAAAGATGAGTATATTTTTCAATACTCAGTAAGTCTTGTACGCTATAATTGATTCGTAAATTTTAAATATGCGCAGGGACAATCAATATCCCGACTCGAGATATGATCCTCCCCTAATCTAAACAAACAATTCAATCATTTCAAAACATCATCATATAATCAAGACATTCACATCTTGAATTCATCATAATATGAACATATATTCCATCC
>CANYCX011341599.1:0-14252 GCA_948193385.1 Breynia disticha f. nivosa | reverse complement strand
TCTTTGGGTGTCTTGCTTATGCTACTAACACCAAACCTATTCATGATAAATTTGCACCTAAGGCATCCAAATCTATCTTTCTTGGTTATGTTGTGGGTGAGAAATCGTTTAAATTGTATAATCTGACCACACATCAGGTTTTTAGCTCCAGAGATGTCCAGTTTTTTGAATCTCACCTACCCTTTCTTGGCCAATCCTATAATGAGGTAGCCAACCCTTATTCTTTGCCCATTTTTGTTGGTAGAGATGCAAGCGGCTTACTATCCTCTGAGGCCACAACTGCACATGATGAATTGAGTTCTGATGCTATCCCATCCATTGCACATGATGAGTATATCTCTGATGCAGCAGTTCATGACAGTCCAACTAATCCTCCCACTCCTTCGGTTCCGTCCATTCCTCGTCACAGTACTCGCCAACGCAAACCTCCTTCCTGGCTTTCCGATTATGTTTCTTGTATTGTCCAAAATCCCAATGTCTGTCCTAGCAAACTTCTCCCGAATGGTCAGCATTCCTTACCTTTGGTCCCCTCTTCTGCTCCTGTTCTTCCCACTACCACACATGCCTACCTTCTTGAAACCACTTCCCAGTGCATTTGTCCAACCACCTATGCCCAAGCAAGCAAGGATTCCATATGGGTTGCCTCTATGAAGGAAGAACTTGATGCCTTGGAGAAAAACCATACTTGGGTTTTAGTTGACTTGCCTAAGGGCAAAAATGTTGTAGGAAGCACCTGGAAGTACAAAATCAAATATAATCCTGATGGTACTGTTCATAAGTACAAATCCCGTCTGGTTGCTCAGGGGTTTACCCAGTTGGAAGGCATTGATTATCACGAGAGTTTTTCTCCTGTCGCCAAATGGCAAAGTATCCGCATTCTCATTCACCTTGCAACGGTCAATCACTGGCCTTTTCATCAGGTTGACATCAACAATGCCTTCCTCCATGGTTATCTTTCCGAAGAAATTTACATGAAACCACCTCCGGGTTATGCGTCTCAGTCCTCTGGTAAAGTATGTAAATTGTTGCGATCCCTTTATGGTCTCAAGCAAGCCTCTCGTGAGTGGAATCAGGAATTTTGCTCCAAACTCATTGCCTATGGTTTTCACCAATCCGCTCATGATCATTGCTTATTCATTAAGCGGTCCGCTGCTGATTTTCTTGCTTTGGTTGTGTATGTGGATGACATTTTGTTGACAGGCACAGATTTGCACTTGCTTCAGGATCTTAAGACTTACCTGGATGCTGCATTTACTATTAAGGATATGGGCTCTGTTCATTACTTCTTGGGGGTGGAAATTTCTCGTTCCACCGCAGGTACCATGCTCTCCCAGCGTAAGTACATCTTGGATTTGTTGGTAGAGGTGGGATTGACTGGTTCTAAACCAGCTGATACACCTTTGCCCTCTGGTAGTGTGTTTTTTGCTGACACAGGTGAATTACTTCCTGATCCTGAACGGTTCCGGCGTATTATTGGTAAATTACTTTACCTTAATTTTACTCGGCCTGATATTACTTATGCGGTTAACATGCTCAGTCAGTTTGTTTATGCTCCTCGCTCTATTCATTGGGATGCTGCCATACATGTGCTGAAATATCTAAAAGGTTCCATTCATCATAGCCTGTACTATTCTGTTGCTTCTGATTCTACTCTACAAGCATACTCTGATGCCGATTGGGCCAAGTGCCCTGATTCCCGTAAGTCTATTACTGGTTACTGTGTTTTCCTTGGTACTAACTTGGTTTCTTGGAAATGCAAGAAACAGGCAACAGTTTCTCGTTCCTCCTCGGAGGCGGAGTATCGGGCTATGGCTTCCACTGTTTGTGAGCTCCTTTGGTTATCCTATCTCCTTCAGGACCTCCAGGTGCCTATACAGCTGCCGATCCCACTGTGGTGCTACAATTAATCTGCCATATACATTTCGGGCAATCCTGTTTTCCATGAGCGCACGAAACACATTGAGATTGACTGTCATCTGGTTCGGCAACACACGAAAGCTGGATTTGTTCGACCTTGCTACTGTCCTTCCAGGATCAATTTGGCTGATTTGTTTACTAAATGCTTGTCTTCTGTTTTGTTTCTTTCCATTCTCTCCAAGTTGAACTTCTTAGAGTGTTCAACTTGAGGGGGGGATGTTAGTATAGCTGGATTATATACATGCTTGTAATAGGGTGTAAATTGACTTGTTGACTGATTAGTTGGCTGATGAGGTGGCACATGATGTGAGGAAGGGAAATCCGTATAAATACATGCGGTGCTACACTTGACCCCATATAACTGATGCCATATTGAGAGAATACTTTCTCTCTCTTAACCTCTGTCATCCTTCTAAGCTCTCGACTCTTCTGCTTACGTCTAACCCTAATATCCATACCATCAGATTCTAGAGTGAGCAAAACACCATGAGCATCTCAGTGAGCTTGAATCTCGAGGAAGTAGTTGAGCTGTCCTAAAACTTTTAAAGGAAATCTGGCCTATAATTTGGAGATGATGTCGCAGACAAATTGTGTAGAGGAGTTGGTAAACAATATGTCATCCACATAAACTAGGAAGTAAGCACAAACACCATTCGCATTGTAGTAAAATAAAGATTGGTTAGTGTGTGACCCAGAAAATCCAAAGGAGAGCAATGCGTCTTGCAGAGCTTGTTTGAGGTCGTAAAGAGACTTCTTTAAAAGACAAACATAGTCAGACTTGTAGGGATCCACAAAGCCCGATGGTTGAGACATATAAACTCACTCATCAAGAGAGCCATTAAGAAAGGCATTAGTGAAATCAAGTTGAGTGACATTCCATTTCCATGAGACAGCAAGAGATAGAATTAACCGAAGTGTAGCTAGTTTGATTACTGGACTGTAGGTTTCTGTGTAATCCAAACCCAGCCTCTGATTAAAACCTTTTGCGACAAGTCTACTTTGTGTTGGAGGATCGATCCATCAGGATTACGCTTAACACGGAATACACATTTAGAGCCAATAATGTTGGCAGCCTGACTTCGTGGAACTAATTCCCATGTGTTGCGAACTAATGCGTCATATTACTCTAGCATAGCTTTTTGCCAATGTATGTGTTTTTTAGCTTATGTGAAGGAGGTTGGTGCATCATCTGCCATAAAAACAACTACATGGAAGTGTCGAGGTTTGAGAGTGCCGGTTTGACTCCGAGTAATCATCGGATGAGTTTTTGTGAGAATCGTTGTCGTAGCTGGAGCTGGGTGCTGCGTGAGATCAACAATTAGGTTGAGTCCGAGGGAGTCACAATGTGACGCTGATCGAGAATGATGGTGTATGGATTGTGGAGTGGTTGGTGGATCACTGGGACGTGCTACAGGCTTGACAAGCGTGTGACAGGGAGGTGAAATTGGCGTGGAGGATGCCAACGTTGGAGAAGAACGTCGTTCAGCAGTGGTGTTTGTCGTAGAAGAAGCTAATGGAGCTGATTGGTGCTGGTCTGCATGATGGAGGTGTTGCCGTTGGATGGGGACTATTGTCGGTGGGAGCAGTGGCAAAACCGTAGGAGATTGGGTCGTGGAAGAAGGGGCACGCTGCGGAAATTGTGCTGACATCAGACTTGCAAAAAGGAAGACAAGTTCATCAAACAGAACATGACGAAAAATATAGATTTTACCTGAGGAACATCTAAGCACCAAAATCCCTTCTGAAGTTTACTGTAACCCAAGAAAACATAACGGGAAGAGCGAGGATGGAGTTTATTAGGAGAATAGGGTCGAAGCCATGGGTAACATAAACAACCAAAAATTTTTAGTTCATCATAGTATGACTTTTTGGAGAAGAGAGTTTCGTAAGGTGTTTTGTACTGGAGGAGTGGTGTGGGTAAGCGATTAATAATGTGGTTTACACAATCAAAGGTAAAGTTCCAGTACTTCAGAGGAACTTGAGATTAGATGGAACAAAATTATACTTGTGTATGGAAGAAAAAAATTAAATAACTTTTGGTCCTAAATAACTACATGCATGCAATATTTTATCATACTTGTTGAAGCACATGTGTATGTAAAATCTCAAATAGGAAGAAAATTAATGGTTAGGTTATGAGTCATTACCTATTTTAGTTCAATTAAAGACGCTTAATATTACGTGATTTAATAACATAAATATTTCACAATCTTTTAATGATTTATTTCCCACAATTAAACTTTTTAGAGAAATAGTGCTGCCAAAAAAAATTAACAAAAATGACTGTTAGATAAATTTTATTAGGCTAAATAGGGGTATTTTTGTCAATAATATTATGTCCTAAATTTCTTTTACTAAAATGTCCCTAACACAATTTTCAATAAATATTTAATACTAGCTCTGTCTCTTAATATTTGTTAATTTAGCATTAAATTTTTGTTCCTTAAATATTGTCAATCTAATATTTTTATCACTATTTTACTTAAAATGCCCCTTAATTACTCCAATTAATTTTCTTTTTTCTTTCTCTTTCTCAGCACCTATTTTATTTAGAATGACAAATAAGTCATTTTATAACTTATTTATTAACTTTCTTAATTTGTGTGAAAAAACCCAAATTAACAAATATGTAGGAATGGATGGAGTAATTTAAAGAAAAATGAGGACATATTTATTGGTACTGTGTTTAGTACACTATTGAAAATCAACTGAACATATATGGACATAGCATTCTAAATTAAAAGACAAACGAAATCATCTTATTTACACGACAAATAATAGGAGGAATTAGCATTACAGTATGTTCAATGGCAAATTCACAGCCATGGCTTGAGAATTAATCCTTCCCGTCCAAAAAAATAATCCAAGAGCTAATCTAAATTACTATACCAAGCTTTCCACCAGCATTTTAATTATGCAAACTACTTATGGACATAATGAAATTACATCACAACAAGAAAATTCTATTTTTTCGACTACACTTTCTGACCAAAAATACATTGGAAAAGTACTAACGAAATTTGTCAAAAAAATAACGTCAGACGTAATTCTGTTGTGAATAAATTGCATATATATATATATATATATATAAAATTACATATATTTTTTAAAATTTAATGTATTATAAATTTCATATGATATTTGTTAAAAATATATGAAAAATTTCCGACGGAATTCTGATAGTTTTCCATATTATTTTTTGAAATTACATATATATTAAAAAATTTACAGTTATCAAATTTTAACAAAATCATTTTTGTTGTGAATATATTAAAATTTCTTACGAAATTAGTTGAAAATATATTAAATGAATACCGACAAATTTCGTCGTAATTCTACACGTCGGACAACAGTTAATTTCGATTAAAAGTTTCAACAAATTCAATATAAATTCTTACGTTGAATTTCATTGGAATGCTTCACCGGAGACTGTACTTTTCGATGAAATTTGCCGCTTAATTATTTTCGACGATATTGTAATTTCTGATGGCCTATTTACAACAAATTTCGTCGTTATTTTATATTTTTTAGACGAAATTCGTGGGAAGAAGTCCGTTGGAAAAATCAAAATTTCATGTGTATCTACCTACACTTTCATGACAGTAGCTGAAGCAAATTATTACCATAATTAGTTGAAATAAGCAATAAGACTGAACTGTTGTACTTTAATTGGACAAACTCTGACAGAACAAACTCCAAGGAGAGTAGCCAGCTTTTCAAATTCCCGCCGTACCTTGTCAATAATTGTATTGACAACACAACATTTAACTCCAAAGGAAATCGGAAGTTAATTCCTTGGATTTCATCTTTGACCATGAAGCAAGAAGTTCTTTCTTTAATATCTTCTTTTCATTTGCATTAGTCTTCTTCTTCAGCAACTCTCCTTGCGTATGTTTGATTGATATTTGTTCTTACAATTAATCGGTACAGTAAATCAAATTAATGGTTGTAAATAAGCTGACAGGCTTAATACTTAAAGAAAATTGACAAATTTGAGAATACACAAAAGTGAAAACCAAATGACAACGAGAAAAAAAACATTTGAATTATATTAGTGTATTTTATCTGAATAAAGTTTATCCATTAGTGTATTTTATCCGAATAAATTTTATCCAAGTAGTATTGTTTAGCAAATGAGCGTGGGAGTAAAAGAAGTTAGCAATGATGGGCAAAAAAATATTAGTAATTAGCAAAAATGAGTGAGTTGGGTTTTTTATTAGTAAAACTTGTGAAAAGACATCAAATCACTCAAATTTCATTTTCTTTCATCATTCGGGTGATGATTAACTCATATTTAATAATTAAATTAATCATTTATTACTCATATATGTGTATAATAATTATTAGGAATGCCAAAAAACTCATATCCGTGGGAACCCGATTCGACTCAACCTAAATAGGGCTGATTTTTCAACAATTGTTAGGCAACGCAGAGAGCAATCCGATATTAAAAATAATGAGATGGGGTGGAGTTGGTATTTAGCATACTCCCCATTCTCCACCTTGAACCTGCCCTGTTATAAAAAATATATATAGATAATATAAATGTATATAATGTAATATAAAATATATTATACTTTACTTAGATATTTTATCATAAAAAATGTAAGCTAAGTACTTGCACTTTATTCTTAAATTAGATTTTGATTATAATATTAATTACATATTTTAGACTAAAATATTTTCTAAAGAAATATATTTTATAAATAGAAAAAACCATATATTTAAAAGATGGAGTGAAGAGGGGATACTTTTTATATTTTCTAAACAGAATGAGGATGAGGTATTAATTTTTTAACTTGATGGATTACGGGCGAGGACAGGGAAAGGAAAAATATTACTAGGCAGGGACATGGAGGTCATAATTCAGCCCTATTGCCATTACTAATAATTATTCTAATCATTAAATGTTATCATTAAGTTGCTATAATTAATTCAGCAATAATTAATATTAAATCAGGATTGATTTTAAAAAATAGCAAAGTAATTAAAAAAAGAAATTTTATATAAAAAATAATTAATAAAATAAAAATATAATTAGTTGAATAAATAATAATAATAATATAATGTAAATATTATATTTTTGTTAAAAAATTATTTACATGTACAAATTCGTGAAAATTTTCAACATATAGCAATACATTTTAAGAATCACAATTTTGATTTATTCGAACTATTGTTATTAATTCCTAAGTCATTCTTTCGTTATATTTAAACGGATTAGAAGGAAATAATTATGATCCGTTTTATTTATTGTTTAATTATTCGTTAATTAATTGTTCATATATGTTTATATAGTAGTTTTTGCTTTATTATAAAAACTTGACCGAACAGGCTGATATGTACATGAACCAGTATCAAACCGATGAACTGGCCAGTTCAATCGTGAACCAATGAACTGGGCTAGTTTTAAGTATTAATTTTTTTAATAATTTTGAAAATTAAATAATTTGTATATTTATTTATATTTTTTAAAATTATTGGTCTAAATAGTAAACCACCGGTTTGACCAATGAACCAATTTCACCCAGTTCCTTTTTCTGTTTGATCATCGTTCAAGATTACAAAGTTCAAAAAAATTGACATTATGACCCGTAAAATGTATTGTTATATATTGGAAATTTTTACGAATTTGTACATGTAAATGATTTACTTTTAACAAAAATATAATATTTATATTATTATTATTATTATTATTATTGTTATTATTATTTATTTATTCAAATAATTATATTTTTATTTTATTATTTTTTGTAAAAAAATATTTTTTTCTTATTATATACTATGCTAGATTTTTTTAAAATATGAATTATTAGTTTATAATTTTATTTTATCATTGAAATGATCATTTAAAATTAATTGTGATACTTAATAATCACATTGAATGATTATAATTATTATTATACATATGAATAGTTAATTATTAAATATGAAATAATTATTGCTTTAATGATTAAAAGAGATCAGATTGGAGTGATTTAATAAAGAATAAATACTCAAATCACCCCACTTTTTGATAAAAAAAATTCAACGCTTATTACTAATTTGTTTTTCTTCCACCCTTATTTGTTTAATATTTTTCTTGACAACACTCCTCTGCAAAAAAAAAAAAAGCTCCCACATTGTATAGAATATTTGGTCTATATCAAAAATTTGATGAATATTTTCTATATAATATGATAACATTCCTTTCAATTTAATTCTCATCTTAATTGTTTTGGAATTTTTAGAATTATTTGTTTGAGATTTCATCTATTTGTTGTGCTACATGACAGTTGATTAATTCGAAAGCTTGTGGGAGTCAAAGGCATACTAACAAAGGCATTATCACGGCAATCATTCTCCTTTCTTAATATCTCTGACTCAAGCCTTCAATACTACAATGAAAGCAAGTTTAGCGAGTTCCGCATGCCCACCTGAATTTCTTAAAAGATTTATAACATCTCAAGGATGTTAATTCACACTTGTGGTTTCTGCCACAACAAAATTAGATGTAATTCAGGGATTAATTTGCCACTCGTCTTCCATCGTTAGAAGCTACTCCATATGATATGATCTTTAAAGAATTATAACATCCCATGCATGTTTCTCTTATAATAGCTTCTCTTATGCTACTTTAATCTATTGGGTTCATCATTCTTAATTATTAGATACTGAATAAATTCATATTTAATTGAAGCACTCTAAAATGGTTTCAAGGTGGTTTATTGATGAGACATCCAATTCCAGCATTGAAGTGGCAGACGACTTTCAGCAGGTCTAAACGACCAACTAGTAGAGCAACCGAAGCACAGTGTTGGATGACAGCTCCAGGTCTCCAACGACAGCCTCAATTGGTTGTTGCAAGCAAGCAAGCAAGATCCTTAGCATCTCAGTAGTTTATTGAAACTACATTTCAAACTCTTTAGAACGCTCAGTTTTTCACTTATCTCTTAGTTGTTTATTATTATTAGAACTCATGCCATACCTCTATAAAAAGCACAGGTAGTATCAAACTAGTTATAATACTCTCACGATGCAATGAAAAAAATTAAATTTAATAAAAAGTTACAATATTTAAAATTGATTTCAATATACTTTCTTATGTACTACATCTTTTGTAAAATTATAGATGTTGCCTTGATTGTTACATATGAGTGTGTTTAAAACAAAGAATTAAAACAAAGAAAATTTTTAAAATTATATATATGATAATTAATTGATATTCACTAAATAATAACTATATAAGATAATTATGGATTATTGTCCTAGTTAATTATGTTTAATGTGTTTAAGAAAAAATAACTTAATTAATTCTTTTTTTATAATAAGAAGGTTGACATGAAACAATTTGAATATAAAAATTTATTTATGACTTAAAGATAATTATCTTAATATAAAAAAATTCAAAAATTTAAATATTTATATTTATCTCAAAAGATGTTTTATAAATAAAAAAATTCTGTATTTTTAGTTAACCTATTTCAGTGATGCCAAATGTCAATAAAATAAAAGGTTAAATGTCATATTTTGTACATCTCCTTCTCATTTTATATACTACTATTTATAAAAACAGAGATTTTTCAGAAAATGTTTTTTGAATTTCTCTATAATAATTTTATTAATAACTCATTGAATTTACTATTACAAATATTAATGATCATATAAATGTAGGACAATGTTCTTTGAATGCCTCTTTAGTTGTAATTTGTAAATCTTAAATGTGTATAATATTAAATAAAAACCATAATTTTATTAATAATTTATTGAATTTGGTATTATCTATATTAATAATTTTGTTATTTATTAAAATAAAAATAATGCATTGTAAATTATATTTACGTATTTTAGGTGTGTGTTAATTTGTAATTTATTTTATAATCATCTATGTACTATATATAAAAAAATTGAGACTTTTCAACAAAGCACTTATAATTTCTCTAAGCATTGGCAATACATTTTTTGGTCATAAAAGACTTCAGCTTCTTACTATCGTTGATTAAAATACATTGTTCTTATAATACATATATTTTAAAAACTAACATTTTAGCCTATTTAACCTAAATGCATGCATCTTAAAATGAAAAGATTTTAAAAAAATAAGCATACATACATAATATTTTCTCTTTATAAATAATTTCTTATCAGTAGAAAAAAAATACAATAGATGCATATCTTAATTAAAAATATATTATTC
Source organism: Breynia disticha f. nivosa (assembly GCA_948193385.1). Classification (NCBI taxonomy): domain Eukaryota; kingdom Viridiplantae; phylum Streptophyta; class Magnoliopsida; order Malpighiales; family Phyllanthaceae; genus Breynia; species Breynia disticha. The sequence continues at coordinate 4,159 of CANYCX011341599.1, read as the reverse complement.
TTATTAATAGAAAAAATTTGTACATTTTTTATGTTTTTATTTTCTCTATGTACAATATTTTAAATAAAATCTTACAACTATTTCATATTAAATTTCTCATATTTATAGTAAAACCTATCGACATATTCACATATAATAATTCAACTATATGTTGTTGTCGGACAATCAAAGTTTAGTATAATACATAAAGCAGTCGATTATCTACCTCAAAGTTGTTATCACTATTTTCAATCATTCATCGATTTTATACCTTAAATATGTTTGTATTCTCGTAACGAGCTGCTTCATTTATATTTCACCTCTGCTGTCTTCCTAGATTGAAATTTAATTAATTTTCATTTTATGGAAGAAAGATTATTTAGGCAGCAATATTCCAAAAAAAAAAAGAATACCCTAAATCGGTGACTCTCACTTTACAGTTGTGATGATAATAAAGGCATCAATAATGGAATCTACTTTTCACTACTTTACCCGACAATGCTTTTCCTACCAATTATCCTTTCCTCATGCGTCTTTCCATACCACTTGAATCATCTTCCTCACCAACACAAAACAAAATGATCATTTTTTTGTAAATTTCTGTTCTGATCCCAACCACAACCTACACCCCTTCTTCTTTGTGTTGTTTGCTTTCATCCTCAAAAACTTCAGCCTTTCCCTGATCTATTTGTTTTTCCAATAAACTTTTTTTTTTATCCTTTCCAAGTTGCCAAGTGCACTATTCGAAATGGCTGAATTGGTGGGTGGAGCTTTTCTCTCCTCTTTCCTCAACGTATTATTTGATAGGATGGATACTCGTGAGTTCCGAGACTTGTTCAAGACCCGAAAGATGAACGAGGCACTGCTCAAGGAGGTTGAATCTTTTGCTTCATGTTGTCAACGGAGTCCTTGATGACGCAGAGGGTAGACAGCTTGCTTCTCCAAGTTCTGAAGTTCAAAAATTCCTCGACGATCTCAAAGATGCTGCTTATGAAGCAGATGATCTTGTGGATGATATTAATTACCAAGTCACTGAAGCGAATATTCAAGCTGAAGATTCAAGTTCATGGAACAAGTGCTACCTTCACAATCCATTCGAGAAGTTGAGCAACTAAAGAGAGAAACTTCCTACGGGTGTACCAGTTAGAATGCAAAAGATTGTTGAGAGACTTCGCTCATTAGTGAATCTCAGTGGTAAGCTTCAACTGAAAAGCACTTCTAGCAGCAGAAAAGAAGGATCGCCACCACGACAAACAACCTTTGTGGTCAACCAGTCCGACATCATTGGCCGGGATGCCGAAATGAATGATATTTGCTGCAAGATTATGGGGATGGCGTTGGAGTAATTCCGATTGTGGGAATGGGTGGTATAGGCAAAACCACAATGGCTCGGCTTGTTTTTAATGACAGCAGAGTTCATAACATCTTTGAATGCAAAGCATGGGTCTGTGTTTCGGATAATTACGATATGTTAAGGATAAAAAAAGAGCTTTACGAGAACGTGAATGATTTGGTGGGAAATGACAACATGAACTTAGACCAGATTGACAGGAAGCTTCAAGAGAGTTTGAAGGGTAAGAAGTACTTGCTTGTTCTGGATGATTTGTGGAACGAAAACTACGCTGACTGGGAAACATTATTGGAACCTTTGAAATCAGGAGCTAACTGTGTTGAACACGAAAATGACTTCAAAGTGTGTATTACTGTCACTTTTCTAAAGGAAATATTTGCCCTCTATCAGCAAAATCCTTTGGGATACTATGAAGAGCCTGCCTGCACCTGAGCAGAGGCAAAGCTGTGTTTGTTTCTTGTGAATCTGTTCTTTTTAATTCTGGAGTGTTTTATCAAAACAGTCTGAGAAGGAAAATTCTTCCATTATTCACCACAATCTACTATTCGAAAGGCAGATAAGATATTCAAATATTTCGAATTTAATATTTGAATTTAATTCAAAAGTTGAAAATAATATCGGGATAAGCCACTGCCACGTGTCCAAGTGTCAAGTGCGCTGATATTGCGCTATAGCACCACACGCGCAAGTGCGGTGCACTTGAGGATAACTTATGTGCTATTATTTAACTTGTTAAACAAGTTTTCTAGTATTTAACTACTAGTCATTTGACTTAACTAGGCAATGTGGGATAGAGCATTGTTGAAAATGTTCCAATAATGTCCTGCCATTTTCAACATATGTAAAACAGATCAATGATCCAAGAACAACTTAAACATTATATGTATAAATAATGGTATCTTGTGATTTGAACATATGTATAAATAATGGTATCTTGTGTTTTGAACCACTAAATTGTGAAATGTTCATTACATCATATCAGAATTACATGGTAGATAAACTTTGAATCAAAATTCTATTTGATATGTAGCATAAACAGCTCACACATATAACATGTACCAATTTCATGCTTTAATATTCCTGACACATTCAACATAGGCCTTGTGTCCTCTATCTTTTATGAATGTTTCCAGAGCCAAGCCCTTTAACTCCTTGAAGCGGTCACACTTCACATTCACATAGGTGGTCTTCATTCCAGTACCCCTGCAATTGTAGCACTTTTGAAACCATTAAGAGATTAATTCAACCTCCTCTCTTTACTAGCAGGTACCAAGCTCTATTAATTTTGGGATGAAAATAAACTTTTTAGTGCTTGCAATCACACTGATAATGTACTTTAACTACATTGAACTCAAGACTTAGCGTAATGCTAAGCATCAAGTCGAGTTTTCATTATTGGTGATTTTCAATCATAGGCTTGAGGCCCATCCCTCTTGATGTTTTATTAACTACATCTCTAGGTAGTCCCTTAGTGAGGGGATCTGCCAAATTTTGACTAGATCTCACATAGTCAATTGTAATAACTCCATTGGTTATTAATTCCCTAACACAACTGTGTCTCAATCCAATATGTCTGGATTTTCCATTGTACACTTGGCTATAAGCTCGTGTGTGAAACCCATTTTCGCTAAGTTTTTTTTTTTGGAGAGCTTCCATGAATAATTGAAGAAGAGAAATGTAATTATATATATAAACGAAATCGTAGCATATGCATTATACAAACCAAATCCAATACAATTAAATACGAGTGCGCGGAAGCAATGGTTTTTTGTTTCAAAAAAATGCACATGCCAAGCCTATACTATCATGTATGAGGCTATACAAAATACAAAATGTGTAAATTCCAAAAGAATGTCGGGGCCGACCTAACTGCCTCGTATCACACGCGTAAGCTCCGCTGTCAAAAGAGATATCCCAGCTGCTACTAATGATCTGCACATTTTTAACAGCGAAATAGAAGGTGAGTATTAACGAATACTCAGCAACTTATCCTTACTGGCTATTTAGCTGCATGCGCAGGGGAACCTTCGGCTTTCCAGGCCTAAGCTCCTCTAATTTCACTATGATTTAGATTCATTACTTAAGCAACCACAATACTTTCAAACAAACTCATTTGATTTCTTTCATAGGCCATTGCAAAGGAAATGACAAGGGAGACGGTATTAATCACCGTTCTCTAACCATTTTCTCCTGGTAGCCCGTAATTACTAGTCAACCATACCACCAATTCAACCATAAAAATCACCACAACAATCATCAAATCACACCATTCAACATTCTGAATTTTTCCAGTTTTAGAGAAGAGAACGGTTTGGGAAACGGTTTGTGGAACCGTACCCGAAACCGTTTGCTTCTTCTGTTTGGTCTGAAGAATACCCGAACGGTTTTGAGAACGGTTTGGCAACCCGTTCCGCAACCCGTTCCGCAACCCGTTCGAGTGTTCTGGAACTCGTTCATCCTGCCGAACGGTTTGGGAAACGGTTTGGGTCAAACCGTTCCTCAACCCGTTTGGTCATTCGGAAACTCAGGTCCTGCCGAACGGTTTGGGAAATGGTTTGGTAAACTGTTCCCAATCCCGTTTGGCATGCCCTGCACACCAAACAGCAACACTTTTTGCACCATTCCATTTATCCTTGGTTACATTTATGCATTTATCCTTAAATAACATTTCTTTATCAACCTAAATCAGTATTCAACAACTTTTAAGCCCATCAACACAACATATCATTCACTTGCATTATATCCAAACATTCAAGTCGAACAATTACACTTAACATACAAAATCACATTTCTTCCAACACAAGGTTCATGATTTCACATGATTCATGA
>CANYCX011341584.1:0-10138 GCA_948193385.1 Breynia disticha f. nivosa | reverse complement strand
TACGTGCTATAATACATGGATCCATAACTTGATAACCAACACTCCTGGCCGACGAGGCCCGTTTGCAAACGTATGTTAAAAAGGTTTAATAAAAATTGATTGTAAGATTATGAGGAATGCATTAGGAATGCATTGGCATATATTCACACTTATGTATAATTGTTATACATTGATGATAAGGTGGATATTGTGTGAATGGTTGGAATATTTGGTATAGTTGGAACTTGAATGTGATGTAATTTGTTTAGTTATTGTTGATGTGAGATTAAATGTGTTTGGAATGATGTATGTATATATGTGTATGCATAAATATGTACTAAGGAAGAATTATGGAATGTGATAGTTGTTTGAATTTGAGATAATTGGGAATTAAAAGGTGATTATTGCGTAATTGTGATGAGATTGATACTTGATGTGGATGATATATGTTATAAAAGTAATTAAAATGTTAATTAGGTGTTGGATTAGAGCTTAAGCCAGGGAGGCAGGACATTACGCGGAGTAGATACAAACTACGCGGGGTGGCGGCGAGTACACGTTCTGACAACGCGTTATTTTCTACGTGGTGTGGGAACGACCCCGCGTAGTATTGAACGACTGCGCGTAGTAGTTAACCAGCCCGCGTTTTAACCTGAGAGCATGAAAAATTATTCTTCTTAGGTACATTAAAGGATGATTATTATAAAGTTTGAAGTGTATGATTGTGTTCCAATATTTATGAATATTATTAATTTGGGTTGTGTGATTTTAAAAATTATTATTTTGAATACGAATAAAATCGACCTTGTGTTGTTATGTTGCTTACTGAGTATAACTCACGCAATTGTTTGCCTGTAACGCTCGGCAGGATGTTAGGAGGTTATTTGGATCGAGATAAGGTGTGAAGCTCGGATTTTGGAGGCTAATACCAGAAGAAATCAAGGTGGGCAGGATATATCTGTTGGTTTAGGATTGAGCTATGTACATGATAATGTTATATTCAATATATATGTATTTTGGCATGGTTATAATGGAAAATAGATTCAATAGGAATCTTGTTTCCTTTATAACTTAGTGATATTTTGTAAAATGATTTGAGATATGTATATATATATATATATGTTGTGAAATGAGTTTGAGTGATATGAATTTTCCTTCATTAAAACTTGATTTTCGGGTCTAAGTATTGTCTGTAGGAGGGAAGTTATACGCAGATAATATTTAAATTCGGGAGTCACATTTAGTGGTATTAGAACCTAGGTTTTAAAAAGCCTCGGGTTCTTGATATAATTGTTTTAAATGTGTTTTTTTTTCAAATTGGTTTTTTTTAAGGCATGCATGCCAGCCAAAATGATAAAATGTTTGAATGTTATAATGCTAGAATATAACATTGGTCATGTACATTAGAATTTAATTAGACTGAAGGATAGTATTGTTGTTTCTTGATTTAGAATGGAAGAAGGAAGGGATGATAGTATACCTGCCGCTGGTTCTTCTGAATCGGTACGAGGAGAAGGAAATGTACCACTAGAAAGCGAGCAAACACCTGCACCTGCTGAGTCACAGGCACGGGCTCAGGCACAGGCTCCCGAAGTACAGAGATTATTAGACCTTATCGGAGCCACTGTGCGAGAGCAGCTACCCCGAGCTCAAAGGGTAGAGATTGATAAAAACTATGAGCAAATCCGGAAGCTAGGTGGCAAGCCCTTTTCAGGCACCACAGATCCCATGGTAGCTGATGACTGGATGAGGGACACTGAGAGAGTTCTCAAAAGGATGCAATGCACATCAGTGCAGAAGGTTCTCTATGCAACTTCCTTACTTGAAGGAGAGGCCACCAACTGGTGGGAAATGGTGCCAGGTAGTTTGGCAGAACCTCTTACCATAATATGGGAAGAATTCTAGAAAGAACTCGCTGATAAATACACTCCGTTGATGTATAAAAGGGAGAAGAAGGCAGAGTTCTTAAATTTGACCCAGGGAGATCTCACTGTAGCGGAATATGAGATCAAATTCACCCGACTGTCCCGATATGCGCTATAGGATGTGGCGATAGACAAAACGGGATAGGTTCGAAATGGGGCTGAGACCGGAACTTAGTAAATTGGTGGTAGTTCAATCCCCTACCTACTCTGAGTTGCTCACAACGGTGTTACGAGCAGAAAAAGCTATAAATGCGGAGAAACCCCCTGAACCTAAGAAGGCCAAGGAAGCTGAAAGCTCTGGTAGTGCTAAGGAAGCTAGTTCTCAAAGGTCTGGAGCAACAAAATTCAAGTAGTTTGGCAGCAGGGGAGCCAGCTCTAGAGGGAGATCTTTTTCCAGGCCGATGGAGAGGAGTGGAGTAGAAGGCAGGAGTACCGACATTACCTGCTACTATTGCCATAAGAAGTGCCATATTGCCAAGGACTGCTACAAGAAGTGGAATGACGAGGCTAGAGTTAGGAGTGCTCAGAGCAGTGTGGGTGAAAATCCTCTAAGTACTGTTGGTAGCCGAGGTAGAGGCGCATATTCTGGTAGAGCGGGATCACAGGCTCGAGGGTCCCATGTCTAGCAGACCCCAGCTATTGTAGTAGCACCTCAGGCTCGCATTTACGCCATTTCTAGAGCTGAGGCTGTGGAGGACCCTAATATTATTGCTGGTATTGTTTATATTTCCAACTTTCCTATTCATGTGCTATTTGATTCGGGTGCATCATCTTCATTCATTAATCATGATCACGCAAAGGCATATAACTTGGGGGTAGAGTTGATAGGATATGTAATAGAAGTATTCATGCCATCTGAGGAAAAATTTCGAGCAAAGAAAATAGTGAAATCTTGCCCAGTGCGAATTGGTGAGTGTGAATTTCAGGATGATTTGGTGGTGCTTAGATTAGAGAATTTTGGTATGATTTTGAGAATTGATTGGCTATTTAGACATAGGGCTGTTTTGGACTGTTTTGCAAAAGAAGTGTTGATTGATGTGGATGGACGTCGAAAGGTATTGTTTGTTGGAGAGAGAAAATAAACACCTTCGTGTTTAATCTCAGTGGTTCAAGCAGTAAGTTTAATTAAGGCAGGGTGTGAAGCTTATTTAGCTAATGTGGTCGATACTATGAGCAACAACGCAGGAGTGTCTGATGTTCCAGTGGTACTAGAGTTTTTGGACGTATTCCCAGAGAATTTACCCAGATTACCACATAACAGGGAAGTCGACTTTGAAATTGAAACTATCCCTAGTACTGCACCTATTTCAATTTCACCCTATCGCATGACCCCAACTAAACTGAAAGAATTAAAGAAGCAAGTTGATGAACTGCTTGATAAAGGGTTCATCAGACCCAGTATCTCGCCCTAGGGAGCTCCTGTTCTGTTTGTGAACAAGAAAGATGGGAGTATTCGATTGTGCATTGACTATCGCCAGCTTAATAGGGTGACAGTCAAAAACAAATATCCCTTACCCAGAATCGACGACTTACTGGATCAATTGCAGGGTGCAGTAATATTTTCTAAAATTGACCTTAGATCAGGGTATTGGCAATTACGTGTGGGAGATCATTCAACACCTAAGACAGCTTTCTGAACAAGGTGTGGCCATTTTGAATTCACTGTTATGCCTTTCGGATTGACTAACGCCCCTGCATCTTTTATGGCTCTGATGAATAAGGTGTTCCAACCCTATCTGGATGCCTTTATTGTGGTGTTTATTGATGACATTCTGATATATTCAAAGAGTCGAGCTGAGCATGAGGAGCACTTGAGAATAACACTTCAGATTTTGAGAGAGAAAAAGATGTATGCCAAGTTCTCAAAGTACGAATTCTAGTTAGAGAAAGTTGCTTATCGCAGTGTACGCATGCTCGTATAAGGAGCAACACGAAGTAGGCACAACAAGCAACTACCAATAGTAGACCAACTCAGATTCTGCTGGACTTTTCCAGCAGTTTAGGTTAAGAGCACATTCCAGCACATTCCAACGGGAGGGTTTTAGGTGAGAACATAATAGACAAAGCAGGAATTCCAGTGCACATCTTCCCTAACCTCATACTATTATGGATTATGCTAGACCACCCATTTATAGGATGGGTCAGGCAATTAATCGACCTAGGATAGCTACAAATAATTATGAAATTAAATCCCAAATCATCCAGATGGTCTAGAGTTAGGTATAGTTTGGCGAGAAACCGTATGAGGATGCAAATTATCATATGGCAAACTTCCCAGAGATCTTAGATATGTTTAAGATTAATGGTGTTTTAGAGGACACAAAACTGTTGCTTTTATTTCCTTTCTCAGTTAAGGACGACGCTCATTTGTTGTTTCACAGTCTACCATCGGGATCAATCGAGACATGGGATCAACTACGTCAGCGCTTTTACGAGAAGTTCTTCCCACTAGTGAGATCGACATGCTTATGAGCAAAAATACGAAATTAATATGGTACTCACAGGAGAGCCTTAGTGAGACTTGAGAGGGATTTAAGGAACTTCTTCTCAAATGCCCACACCATAGGTTGGAGCTGTGGTAACAGGTAGAGACTTTTTATAATAGACTGAGTCTAGAAACAAAGTAAGCTTAGGATTAGACTTTTAAAAAATCCAAACTACATAAGAGCCTTGAGGAGTATATGGCTTTGTTTGAGGGTATAGCACCAAACATTTATGTGTGGCATGACAGAGTCGATAGACTGATTTGGCCTCAAACGTCAAATACCTTACAAGTGGACCACATTACCTCTCGTTAGGCATATGGTGGTTCAGGGAATACAAATCAAAGAGCTCACTAGGTTAGTTAAGGAGCAACTTGTCGGTGGATATTTAGTCTCAAATCTGTTCAATGTATTTTGTGTGGAGGTGGTCACTCGGCAGAGACCTGCCACTCTATCTAGTATTCCTATGATGATTCACCATACACGTATTCTTTGAGACCACCTATGAAGAAGGTGGAGTATGTCGATCAGAGTCCACCATTTTAGCCAAACCCACCTAGAAACTTTCAGCGTGCTCATTCACATTAGCCATTTTATTCTCGTCATCAGTCTTCTTTTTCACATTCTCAACCTCCCTACCAATCATGTTACCATTCTTCTTATTCCTCACACTCCCATCAGTATTCACATTTTTCCTTCCATTACAATCCTCCCAGATCTATTTTTCCTTACAGAAACCCTTTTTACCAGCCACCACATGCAAGAAATCAAAATTTCACTACCTCTAGTAGCTTCTCTCCTACCAGTGCTAGTGGTGGTAGTTCGAGCAACTGGCAGAGAGAGGATAAGAGGTTGATGAGCTGAGAAGAAGGAGAGGACCTTAAATACTAGAACTAATATTTGTAGATAACACTTAAAAAGCTCGAGTTCCAAATAAGTCAGATGGAAAATAGCTCAGCATTAGGCCATAGGGTTTGCTACCTAATAGCATTGAAAAGAACCCTAATGAACAAGTGAGTGATGTTATTTTACCATCTGATAAGATGTTTACCCCATACTAGTCTATGGTTGGGCTAGAGGAGAATATGAGCATTGATGATGGATACCCTATTAGAGGGAATATTATAGCAGCCACATCCTACTAGGTTATGGAGGATGAAAGCACTATCACCCTCTTTTTAATAATTTTATTGATACTCATCTGATATCAAAAAAGTGACCCAACTTAGGGGTTTTCTCTATCCCCAGCTATCTGAATCAAATGTTCATTGGAAAATTACTGGTTGATAGTGGGTTCGAGCATTAATATTATGTTGTATATAGTATGTTTTTTCAGTTAGAGGGTGTTTAGCTTCAGTAGTTTACAACTCCCCTCCAGTTGGCAGATAAATCTGTTATTTCAGCTAGAGGGATTGTGAGGGATTTATTTGTACGAGTTGAGAATCTTTTTTCTGGGTAGATTTTGTGGTAGTAGACTTCTAAAGTGTGGTACGTTCAGTGATACTAGGGCGTCCTTCCCTAGTTATAGCATAGGTTTTGCTTGATTCTAAGCATGGTCAACTCACTCTAGGAATGGATGATAAAATGGTTACCTACACCTTTCCTCACTTAGGATCGTCTGTAATGGTCTCTGAGCATTTTACATCTTCCCTCGCAGTAGGGTAGACATTATAAGGAGCCTTCTTCAGATGTTTGTGCATTACAGTTAGAGTGAGATGTGGAGGCTTATGATCGATCTTAACAGTTGGCTTTTCTATTCAATGTTATATGTTGGATTGAAGAGCGAGAATGGATGGACTTAAGCTCCAATTTGGTTTAGATGACTGGGAGGACTTCATCGTGTTTTCTTTGGAGTAGTCCATATCTTTGCCGCACAATTTGCTTGGTGAGATTAGTTTATTGAGCGAGGATAGGGACAAATTATATGAGATTTTGAGGAAGTGTCTTAGTGGAGCAGGATGATGAAAAAACTCTTGTCAATTTTATTGACTGTGATAAAAAACGAAGCATCCTTGTAAATATGTAAATAGTTGATTTTGCCTCAATTTTTTTTATCTTTATCTGTTAAGGATATTTGTTTTTCTTTTGTGGATTTGAACTGCATAGATGATGTTTTGGAAAGAGTTTGATGTGTTTTGCGTGTTTTTCTTGATGTTGATGTTGTTTACAATTTTTGGATGGTAATCGAATGGATTTTAAGTTGGATTCTGCATTGTAGTGGCTTAGTATGCCCTACGTAATGAGCCACACAACCTCGTGTTGTATGTCCTAAGAACACACCTCGGGTCGTGCTTTGATTTTCCAACCTAAAAAGCAGGAGTTGTGCTATCCTGGTATGACGTAGTGCAAACACTTTGAATTTGAATCCAAAAACTAGCACGACCCTCGTGCTGAGCAACAGGATGCCATGCTGATCGAACCCTAATTTGGCATGATTCTTGTCGAGCTCAGCACAGTTGTGTCGATCATTGGAGTATGTATAGAACATTGTCGTAGCCTCATTTTTACCTCCTTAAACCAAAAACACCACAGAAAACATCCCATCCTGCACGACCTGCGACGACACAGTCCACACGGTACTCTGCACGACCTCTAACATGATCCAACACATATATTCCTTCGTCAATCCATAGAAATGGCCGCATTTTTTCATAAAAAAGAAAATTATCTCCAACCATGAGATACACATAGAAAGATGTTTAGATTTTGCTGCGTCAGAGAAATTGGAATTAGTTTTGATTGTAACGTGTTGTTGGTTAAGGGAGGTTTAGTTAAGCATTCAATAATGGATACTCAATTAGTATTGTGTAAGGAATGATTTTTAGAGTTCATTGTTACCTTAGATGTGGACTTTAATGGGAGAACTCTTCAGTTTTGGCAGACTAGAATATGCCAGAGATGGTCTTTTAAGAGGCTAGAGAGTGATGAGAGGTCCAGATGCTGGTTAACATTCCCCTCGAGATCATACAAATTTTGATAGGCACAATCATGATGTTGGGAAATTTTGGAAGGAGCTTACTAGTTTGCCCAACGAAAGTTATAATCCCAGCAAATCGAAAGTAAGTATATGAACCCACTACTGCAGATTATTCATAGATGGGTCACACACTCGATCATGTGGACAATCGATGGCGATGGTGTAGCTGGCAGACGTTACCTTCTCTATATGTATTCTTGCCTTCATAGACAGTGCATGATTGACTACCATATCTCTGGTATGGATATGCAACTTTATGAGCACATGATTGATATCTCTGGTATGGATATGAAACTTTATGAGCACATGATTGACTACCAATACAATCGTCTAAATTAGCCGCACCAATAAACCTCTCTACCACACCACGCTGAGGAGCCTATGCCAACACTACCAAGTCCACTACAGTATAGCTTCTCTTATTCAGAGGGACCATCATCGATGCCACCACAATAGGCTCGCCACTCATATGCCACCCTACACACTTAGTCTCAAATTTGGGAGGATTATTTACACCGTAAAGAGTGGGTCGCAATGCACCATAGTAGATACAATTCACAACGGTACATTGAGCGAGCAAATCAGTGAGAGCAGGAGGCTGATCACTAGTTTTTGGAGATTCAGTCTCAATTAGGAGTTATAGAGAGGCAATAGTAGGTGATCGTTAATAAGAAGAGGGGTAAATCCCAGAGACTTGATAGTAGGTTATGCATAGGCATCAACAGTTAGCAAACGAGCAGAGGCTGTACTTTAAAGAGCAGTAAAGATTAAACATGCAACATTTTCAGCAGTCTCAAAAACATCTTCATGAGACTACGAGTCATCTAATATGCATTATGGACATTATTTGTTCTTTGGCTGAGTGTATGAGTGTGATGCCCAAATCCAACTACCACTTAATGTATAATTAGTTCTTAAGTGGTACTTGTAACCACGAATCATAAGTTTCAAAAATAATAAGTTAATAATAAAACAAAATGTAGGCGGATTCATTTATGCACGTGCGATTTATAGTCTAAATATAAATTATTTTGAAAATAATAAGGTTTCCGATTAAAGATAGTTCCTTTAACACTCACAGGTCCTCTTCCTCAATTTCTCATTTCCTCATATTACGTACTCAGCATTATGCTTTTCTTATCTCATATTCTAGCAGCAAATGTATTTCTGTAATCTCTACCTCTCTTAATCTATTACCCAATCATGACATTCTCAAAACATGCCCTTTTCATCACATCGATATTTATATTCTATCTCTCTATTTAATCAAATTTATTGCCTTCAAGGTTCATTCACCTTTATATTTCAAAATAAACTATGCTCACAACTTCTCATCTGTCAGGTAGTGCCAACCCCAAGGTAGGTAAATAAAAATCATGACTTGCGTAAGCATAAGAAGAAATGCAAGAAATGCAAAATTTTCAAGAGAAATGCACATAATGTTCTACCCTTGGTCAAGAATAATAAGTAGGAAGTTAAAGAATCTCTTCCTTATGCAATGTACAACCTGAACACTACCTTCATGAATGAGAATGAGCACTAAAAACATCAGTAATCATGGTCTCTAACTCAATCATTATCTAAATCTTAACATTATTTCCTCAATTTCATTAACAATCACCATTGGTATGTCTCTTCTCTTCCCATTATTAAACACAACACTTGTCAAATCCACTTCACAAACAAGTTTTTATGTTAATTCAAACTACTCCTATCATTTGCACACTAGTATCCTCAAAATATAAACATCTCTTTTTCTATTCTCTTGTTATTTAATCTTTACATTTTGTAAAATCATGTCGATATAAGTCGCTTCCAGTACGACCTCTCACACTAATTTACATCAAAGAGGAATAAAGTAATGCAGCTTACATAAATATCATATGATCTTTTGCAACTCACCTAAGGCTTACAGACAGATCAATCTTGAATGTAAACCCATTCATCATTCACCAATACATATCCACATCTCATACTCATAACCAAATTAAGCAGATAGAGTATGTATATATATATAGATATGACATCTTAATTATCATATTTTCTTAGCTTACAAAGCTTTAAGAACATAGGGATCATCAACACTTCACATTCGGCAAGCATAATCCCTTTCCACTTACATGTGAATTATATAAACATAACATTCATTAAGCACAAACTCATTCATGTTATGTTTCATATTTCTATTTAGCCCACCATTCATTAATCAAGACCAATCATCACTTCTTCACTAATAGGACAATCAAGTTCATCCTTTAAGTTTATAATCAATTGGTCGTACACACACAAAATTTTTCCATGGTTATGAATGAGTGCCTCTAATACATGTTAATGCATCTTTTCATGATCTTTGACTCTAACTTTTATTTCATAAAACACTACATTATAAGTATTTCACACCATTAGTTAACTATAATACCATTAATCACATAATCATAGAACCATTCAAGCAAATTACCACAATTGAGTATTCCTTTTTTAAAATCAAGAAACAGAGATCTAAGCGTGATCAGCTTGAATTACGCATAGTAATGGTTGAATACGTGATGTCGCTTCCATCACGCGTAATCTTGGTACACGTAGTGTTCTGTTTCTCCTGCTCAATCTCACAACATATCATTTACATTTCCATCATTTCTTAATTCCATAAAACATTCCAAACTCAGTTCTAAATCAATAATATTCATATAATTACACATATAATTCATATTCATCAAATTCTAATTTACTTAATTATGTATCATCAACTCACACTATTATGACAATACCGTCAA
>CANYCX011341154.1:0-18077 GCA_948193385.1 Breynia disticha f. nivosa | reverse complement strand
ATTGGTCGACTAAACTTATGTTACTCGAGTAAGATTTTTCCAGAACCAAACTATCCTGAATCCACTTTTAATTTACTCGAGTAAGTTGTCTCTTGGTCGACTAATAATTTTTCACTTGGTCGACTAATACTATGTTACTCGAGTAATATTATTCCAAAACCAAACTGTCTTGAATCCACTCTCATTTTACTCGAGTAAGTTAACTCCTGGTCGACTAAACTTTTTCTTGGAGCTGAACAATGTTCAAATTTGAATTCTGAGATTCTTGCACTGCCCAAAGCCCATTTTAAAAAAGTAAACAACTTTTTGTCTTCAAATTAGTCGACTAAAATTACAGTTGGTCGACTAATATTTTCTGACCTGGTAAAATAACCGTTATTCAAACTTTTGAATTTTTAATTCGCACTCTTGATTATTATGGCCCACAACTTAGTCGTGTAAGATTTATATTGGTCGACTAATTTCCTCAATTTGGTTGAATATCTAATTTCAAAGAAGAAATTGAAGCGGAATTTGCGGATGCATTATCAAAAGAAATTGAAAAAATTTTATCAACTAATCTATATTCTCTTAAGATTTCTAAAATCAAACTGTATGTATTCTTTTTGTTGTATGTTTACCTTCAAAACATCTATATGCAATTTTTTTGTAAATTACAATTCGCATCAATTCAATAACAAGAAATATCCATATAAGAATTTGTTTGTTAATGACCACTCCAAATATCAAAACAAATTAAAACATGAATATTATTATTTGCAAACTAAATTTTTATTTCTTTTTTTTTCGTTCTTATATAAATTTAAAAGATGTCTTTTTAAAGCATTTTTATGAACTTTTTTGTGGGTAGGATTCAGATAATTTTCTCATATACCGATTAAAACTCAAGTTTTTGCCAAAACTAAAAGATAAATGACCAAACAAAATAAATTAGCTAAGCCTTTTGTACGATCCCAATCACTATAATTAAATAATTGAGTAGAGTTAGAAGGAATTTGTAACATCCTCATCCTTAAGTCATAAGATTAATATGTAATTAAAATGATTAAATGATTGATAAATTAGACGATAAATGAATAAACATTTGAAGTTTAATGTGAGTTGATTAAAGGTTGAAAGAGAGTATAAGAAAAAGAAAGGGTGTGCCATAGTGTATTAGGGCGTGCCCATGGCACAGGACGTGCCATTTGTGGAAGACAACATGCTATGAAGCTTAGGCCGTGCCATTGGGAAATTGGGGCGTGCCAAGAGGCACAAGCCGTGCCAATTGTGAATTGGGTCGTGCCATTGAAGTGGTTTGAGCTGGCACCTTTGTAGGAACTTCAGAACTTGAAGCATACCATGGCTTGGGCCGTGCCATTTTGGCTTGGGCCGTGCCAATGCTTCAATTTGGCCTATAAAAAGGCGTATTCATACGAAAGAAAATACGAAGAAAAATAGACAGAAACGTGCGAGAGATAAAAGACCCGAGAGATAGTGAGATAAAGAAAATTAGTAGGAGGAAAGCAAAATAGTCATAAGGAGACAAGAGTATATGGAGATAGGATCAGGCTCGATATTATGGTGGATTTTAGACGGATTAAAAGGTGAGTAATCCAAACTCACTTTTAAATAAGGTTATATGAATGATTAGACCTGCAAGCGTGTGGATATTGTTGGTAGATGATTTATATGTTTGATTGCTATGTTTGCTTTATATGTTTGATAGAATTGATGTGAAATCCTAGGATGAAATCCTAAGAAAATACAATTAAGAAACTAAGTTACAAAGATGAAGACATACAGATTATTCACAGATGATCGTATTTTCATAAATACGATTAATAGATGACAAATGATAAAAGAACACGTGAATGAACATAGGCATATGATTTCATAGACATATGATGAACCATACTGTTACATGATCACCTGATCACAATCACGTGAATGAACACATGCCAATGATATAAAAACATATGTAATGATCATAGAAAACACATGCATATGACAACACAGTCTAAGAATCACAGTCACATGAAAGCATATGAGTACAAAGACATAGACATATGATAGCGGTGGTGACACAGTTAGAAGTGATGATAGGTGATGATCGTGATAATGGTGGTGATCAGAGACGGAAGTAAAACAGAGACGGAAGATTAGCGGAGACGGAAGTATAGTTAGTCACAGTTTAGTATAACACAACATAGTTCTCATGTTCACATGTTCATATGTTCAGCACAGTTTACATGTTCACATGGTCATATGATAAAAAGTAAAAACAACAAGGAATATAGAACAAAGTAAAAGAATACAGAAAAAGTATATAGATGATAAGATATGCGTATCCTCACGTATATACATAGTAGTACAAAATTAAGGAAACAAATAGATATAAAAGAATATAAGTTAATTAAAGATGATTACTCACTAAGCCCGCAACTCATGCAACTGTGATTGTGTTTCAAGAATAGGTACAAAAAGGATAATCCAGCAAGTGGGTCAGCTGCAGCTCCTCAGCACTTTCTGTCTCTACAGCCAAACATTTTTAAATGCTTTTGCATTACAAGTTCACATTAAAGTTAAATAACATGATTAAGTAGATAATAAGTTATGATATTTTATTTTGGTATCAAAGAAAAATATGAAAAAGTGCAATTATATGATTAAATACGTAATAAAAGTAGGGACGTTTTAGAATTCATACCCAGACATTTATGTTTGGCCTTTATTTAGTCTCCTCGTAAATGTGTTTCCTTTTCACATGTTCTTTGATAGTTTCATAACTACCTCCATTTTTGAAAATATAAGCTTCATTGCAATAGTTACATTGAGCTTTAAATGTCCCATTCACATTTGGCATTTTCGTGAAATGAATTTTGAAAATGTCACTTCGTTTTCTACTAGCTTCGCCATCTAAAAAATAAACATAAACCATTAATATTTTAAAATATCATTAATACAAGAATTGAGGAAAATATATAGAATGAATAGATACCTCCCATTTACACGCCTACGTTTGTTTACAATGGAATGTTTTCTTGTGTTGAAAATTTGTGACTCACAATATTGCCTCTTGAATTTTCCATTTTTTAAAAAATACAAAAAATTTTAGTTTGCAATAAGATGATAATAACAAAATAATTGTAGAGAATAAAAAATATTAGAGAATTTATATATATATATATATATGTGTGTGTGTGTGTGTGTGTTGTGTGTGGGGGGATAGATAAAGAGAATGAGAGATGTAGTGTAAATTGAATAAATAGAGAATGAATATTTATACGCAAATAAAAAAATAAAAATAAAAAGACTCCATTTGAGAAATAGTAATTTTGTATGGATTGTTACCATTTGCCATAATTTATTCACTATTCTCATCAACTATTTGCTTAACATGTATCAATTATCATTAGAAACATGAGTCAAAAAAATCTTTTTTAGTTAAACATGCATGCCATTTATTTATTTATTCTTTCATTGTAATATTTGTATATGTTGTTAATAGATTAAATTATATTTCTTGAACTTAGAGTTTTTGTCTTAATAAAGTAGTAATTAATAAATAATATATCCCTACCATATAAACATTTTGAAGAAAGATTCTATATTTGAACTGATTGACATAGAACAAACGTAAATGATATGGTAAGTAAGATTAACATATGCAAGGAAGCAGAGTCGTACGCTAAGGAAAATGAATATTCCATATTAATATAGCAGTTCAACCAAAAAATTAAATTGGTGATTAAACCGATAGTTTAAAAGTTTGAAAAAATACAAATCATAACCAAAGTGTTACAGTTCATAACCTTTTTTTAACAGTTTCAGTTTAGATGGTTCCATTTCCAGTTTTCAACGGTCTGGTTCGACGGTTTCTTCTCATTTTGATCGTGTCTAGCTATGAGGATGCAAGAAATAAATAATCGCGTTGAATTGCACTTTTTGCGGAATGACAAAAGAAGGTGTAAAGAAATAAGTATGCAAGAGAAATAATATGGATGCTCATTCTCTATTTTTGTTTCGCATGTGAGCAAGAGTGATCCTATAGTCACAATTCAGTCAATTAACATGCTTCATAAATGTCCATAAGTACATGAAACTTTCAATGTTACTTCTAGGATGGTGGGTGGTGAAGAAGTACTATACGACATTTTTAGCTAATTAGAAATTAATTACTAGTGGGATAATTCATGAGATGAAAGAAGATATTGACAATGAAATATCTAGATCAAAGGCTTAGCGTGCTAGAAATTTGGCATTAAAGTGGATTAATGGTGAAGAAAGGGAACAATACCAGAAGTTATTATCATACAAAGCTAAAATTGAAGTGACAAATCTAAGAAATATTGTTAATTTGTGACTAGGAATAAGCGGAGAATTTAAAGGTTTATACATTTCTTTGGAAGGTTTGTAAAGACAATGTTTGGAGGATGTGAGAAAAATAATTTGCATTGATGGAACATGGTAGAAAATTAATTTCAAATGTGAGCTTTTGACGGTTGTCTCAATGGATTCAAATAATCAAATATTTCCTATTGATTAGGTTGTGGTACTTAATGAGAATCATGAAAATTGAACTTTGTTCTTAAGTTTGCTTGAAATTGGTACACTTACCTTGATTCCTGCGAAACTCGAGCTACTCTAGTACTCGATTATGCTCATACTCTCGATTTCAGTCTCCTACTTCAACAATGCATACATGCATTAAAGCCTTTCCTTCTAATTTACTCAAACCCCTAGTTTACACTCGAAATCCCTAATTATCATATTCATTCCTACTCCAAACCCTAACCAAGGTAATTATACCCACTCTTTCCATTTTCTTTACTCTTCTCTCTCTCTAATTCCACCCATCACTCTCATTTACCACATGCATTCTCAAATCCATAACTCTAACTACCCATTTTAACAACAATCTTAAAAAAAATTAATATGGGTCTACGAAAAGAAATCCTTACCTCAAGGAGAATTTGAGCTAAGAAGATAGAATCCCCTTGCTTCTGTATTGTTGGGATTTTTGGAGGATCTTATGTGTAGGTGGGGTGGGAGATATATTGTGTTTTTTGCTGTGTAATTGCACTAAGGGGATTCGATTCCTATTTATACTTTTTAAACAATACACACGACACAGACAATTGACAACGTGGAAACCTGTTTTCCCCCTTTCTGAGCAACATGACCACTCAACACGGTCGTATCGAGTCTGTGAGTTTTACACTTAGCCCTCAGTAGTATTTACACGACCCGTGCATGTAGAGGTGTTAAACGGGCCCGACCCACAGGGGAAGTCTCGACCCGGAACCGACCCATGTAGGGGACGGTTCGGCCCGGGCCGGTTACGGGTCCAGGCCGGTTACGGGTCCGGGCTGGACCCGGCGGGTCCGGGCAGAATTGGCGGGTCGACCGTTATTTATTTATTTTTTTTAATTTTTCATTAAAATTTTTTTAGAAAAAAAGAGGACGGTACCTTCATATTTTATTAATTTCTCTCACTTATGGCGGAGGAATACCGTGGTTACATAAAATAAATGAACCAAAAAAAGAACAAAAACAATAAAAAAAGTACAAGTCTGAGTAAAATTGCAATAATTACAAGTGACACGAAATAAGTTATGATCAACGCTTCTTTTCAGTTTCTTGTGGATATTTTTTAGAGATTTTAATAGCAATATAGCAAGAGAGAGTGAGAGAGAGTTAAATTATGGTTGGAATTAAGAGGGTATTTATAGATTGTTTAAATTGAAAAAAAATAAAAAAAAAAGCAAATGGCCGTTGAAATCCGGCGGGTTCGGGCCCAACCCGACGAGCCCAACGGCTGGACCAGTCGAGTCAACCCGACGGGTTAACCCGGCGGTTAACCCGTCGGGTCACGGTTCAGCCTTTGGCTGAACCGTAACCGGCCCGCCGGTTCAAGGTCGATTTTTGCACCTTTGCGTGCATGTCATTGCCACCAAACCGTGTTTTCTACTAATCTCATTTTTCTTGTCCCTCTTATTTATTATTTAACATTCTTCCTACTCTTAATATTATTTTGTTAAAACAAATTTATGATGCTTTACAATAAAAACTTTACATATGGTAAAAGAAAGTGGATGATAAGAGGAACCTCTTGAATGGCAGTTGTTTCGCATATGGGTTGATCGGGGCTATACACCACTATTTTGGAAGGACTGTCAACCATTATTAGGTTAAAACCTTTGTTCAATTATTCGAGGACTATATATTAAAACTTAATCACCAATTTTTCTAGTAGCCATTAAAAATACTACGGAAATGGAAATTAAAATAAGGAAAAAATAAAATAAGGAAATAAAAATCACATTTAAGATATTTGATATTTTATCTTTAGAAGTAGGACTAAATACTAAATAAATACAATTAATTTTAATATTTTAATTTTTATAAATGCTACTCTCCGTCCCTCAAAGATAGACACACTTTTTATATATAGTGTCCCAATGTATAGACACATTTACCTTTTTAAATACATTTATGATAAACATATTGACATTTTTACCCACATTTATGAAATAAGTTTTTTAATGGTGGTCTTTCCCAATAAAATCTTTTAAGGACATAATAGTAATAATACATAATTTAACTAACTTTAACTACCATAACTACTAATTTCATAAAAATCGCAAAAGTCAAACTGGACTTGTCTTTGTAGGACGGAGGGAGTATTAAATTTAGTGCAAAATTTGTCTCTAAATTCAACTTATTGTACATTCCAAGCCATAAGACTTAAAAATATTTATTGATTATTTTATTTTAGATAACATTACACATATAATATTGCAATATTAAAAAAATACAAATAAAATTAAGCTCTTAAAAATGGAATAGTAATATTAGATAGATTATGAGAAAGCACAAATATGGCTTCAGATTTTAACCTTCTGAAATTAATTTTAATTAATAATATTTAAATTTATTTATAAATAAAATAAATATGTAAAAGTAAATTCAATAAAAGGAAAAGAAGAACAAAGTCAATCCCGTGAAACAATAGCGGCAGTAGAAATAGTTGCAGTAGTCGCTTTATAGAAGAGAACTATAGTCTCTCTACTCTCTCTACCTCACCCGCTTCTGCTGACGTGTCAGTCCCCTCTTTATCTCCCTCACAATCACGCTCAACACTGTAGAAAGTTGAATTATATTGACGAGATAAGACTTGGCTATTTCCAAAGCATAAGCTTCATTTTTCTTAACTCTTTTCCATCGTTTCACTTTTAGGGTTTCACACTCCTTCTTTTTACTCGGTCTGTTCGTTTCTCTCTTTCTCTGGTTTTTATTTGTTGAGTAAATTGTAATTTGTTGAAAATTAAACTTGGCTAAGTAGTTTAAGATTCTAATTTAGGTTGTGATAGATAGGTTTATTTGTACCCATTGAGGTTTGGTGCTTGAATTTGAGGTAGATGTAGCGAGAATATGCATTGTTTTAGATTTTAGGTTAAGTTTTGGTGAATTGACTTGTGGGTTAATTTCTGAGTTGTTTTTGCTTGGTATGTTTTGTTTGGCTTAATGTGTTGAGAAAATGTGATAGTTTATTATAAATTGAAGAAATTTAAGTGACCATGCTTTTCTGGATTCAGCCGTTATGTTGTAATGGGTAACTCCATTTTGCTTATTGAAGTCTTTTGACTTTTATATAGCAAAAACAGGTAATGATTTTAGCTTTTATATGTTCTGTCTGTAATTTTTTGATGAACTGTGACATTTTGAGTTAATTTTAGTGATTTGGCTTGAATTAGTGTTCACGTTTTGAATCTAAAGGTGAAGAGTCAGTTATGAACTTTGGGAATGTGATGAATGAATTGTGTTCTTGCTGCAGGAAATTGATACTTTGTGTTCTTGCTGCAGGAAATTGATACTTTTGTTGCTGAAGAACATTAGAAATAGGATTTTTGATAATAAAGGGTGGTTAAGAAATGGGTGATGAAGAGGGGTCGGGGAATCGTGAAACTGGAGGTCAGGAAGTTTTTCTTTTACATCATGTGAAGCAGCATTTGAAGCGACAGGCTGAGAGTAACGGGCTTGACATTGCTAGCTGTAATGACAGTGATGATGGTAGCTCAAGGTACCGTGAAAAATATAGATTTTATAAGAGGCGTAAGAGTGCAGCAGCAAAGAAAGGTCTGGAGGATGGGATAGGTTCTGCAGAAGCTGCTAGCAAATCAGTAGACCAGGTATTTTTCTGTTTATTCATGGTTAAATTTATGTCTGTTCTTTAATACATTGGTGGTGAAGTTTTTTTTTTTTTTACTCTTTCTATGTTGGCTCATAACGAAAAGATTGCTACTGTCATTTGGGGGATTAACATTGAAGTTGGATTTGTTGTGTGATTATTGTCTCTAATATGCGGGAACTTGCTTGCAAGTGTCTTTCGTCGTTCGCTTGCAAGAATGCTAACTCTTATTGAACACGTGGGTTATGTACTCCTCTATTCACATAAACAAGTTCATTGGGGATCACAAAAACATGTTCATTAGGGTTCCCACAAAAACGTTTTCATTCGCATTTTCAATATAATATTGCAACTATATTTTACATTATAGAACAAGAATATTGCAGTCCTTAGTTTTCTTTTTCTTTCATTTATTTTTAACTTAGTTTTCTTTTTCTTTCATTTATTTTTAAGATATAGGCTGTCCTTTGATGAATTTACTTGAATAAATAGTTGAAAGCTTTTATGTGTTTCCAAATGCTTGTGATTGAAAAATCAAACATATTGGTCTATCCATGTGTAATTAGTTGCAATTAAAAAAAATAAACTGTCATTATGAATATATAGATGCTCTAATATAAAGGAAAATTAAGGAAGCATGTCAAAAAATGGCTTTTGGTTTTGAACATCCTGTGAATGGAGGTCAAGTTAATTTTTTTAAATGTAATGGCAATTGTGGCGGTATAATGATTTCCTGTTCATAGCATTCTCCCCTTAATGTATTGGGGATACTTTCCCTTTTGAGGTCAGAAAAAGTTTTTCTTTTTTGATTAGTTGCTGCTGCATGTGCTTCATGTTATGTTACCTTTTCAAAAAAACATAAGTTTGTGAACTGCAAGATGGCATGGACCTGACTTGAAGGCTTTAATTGTTTTAAAGTTAGCCATTGAAAATGCACACTTCTCTTACAATGCTACTTCTAATGTATCTTAATGTAGAAAACTTACTCTTCACCATTTTGGCTAAATGGGGATTGTGATTGAAAATTTTGGAGAATATTATACGATGATACTACTATTGTAATACCTTTCAGTTTTTCTAAATTGCTCAAGTTTCTGTAAATTTGGTTCCATTGAGTTTGGTCATTGTTTCTTGTGAGAAAAGGTGTTAGCAGTCACTGATTTGGGACTGCAGAGATGAGATGTTTGCCTATGTTGATGGCAGATGCTGTTTTAAAGCTAGGACGAGGACTATGATAGTGATTTTGCAATTTTGGAAGTTGGAACATACTTGTTCTTGAAACTCTGAACTCTCTTAAAAAATGGTTTGGGGGAATAGTATAATCTAGGATTTCTTTGTTAGTTTTAGCATTGAATTCTTGTTGTAACACCTGAAGCTTGAATCTAAACTCCATTTTGTTTGTTGATTGTTTGATGTGTTGGGGAAAAAATCTTAAGAATGTGTTTGACAAAATCATACTTTTTCTCATCAAAGAAACCGAAGGAAAAATCAAAATTTGTTTGGGGCGCAAAAATCTGTTGGCTCTGGTTTGGATGCCTTTTATTTGACATAGTATGTTGTCTTGAGAAAAGGTAAAGTGATACTTTGGATTCTGATTCTCAGTTATGGAACCTTTTCTATACTGTTTTGGAGAACAAGCTATGTTTAGGCTTTGTTGGTGTTCCTAGAAAACCTCAGTATAGTTTACTCTTGCATTTGTTGTGCACTAAGATTCACAAGTTTTGGCTTCTCATATCATGAGGCCACTAGTTTTTGCGATGTTGTTTTACCTGAAAAGTTTAAGCATGGTATTTTCTGTTTATTACCTGTTTGTGGTGATACTCCTAGTTCCAGATCAACGTAAAGATTAATTTCAAATTTGGCATGGATCTTACTGGGAACACTGTTGTTGTGCCATAATTAGACAAGGAAAAAGAGGCCCGGAACCGGCGGGCCGGACCGGAACCGGCCCGGCCGGACCCTCCGGTTCACGGGCCCGGACCGGCCCGGCCCGGAACCGGGTGAAACCGGTCCCTGGGCACGGTTACGGTTCACCTCTTAGGTGAACCGTGAACCGGCGGTTTAACCGCCGGTTTCCGGTTGGAACCGGCGGTTCCAACGGTTATATGGTTTTTTTTTTAATTTTTTTTTATTTTTTATTTACAAAATTAAACGAAAATTTAAAAAAAAAAAAAAAGAACCGGTTCGGCCCGGAACCGGCGGTTCCGACCTGGACCGGAACCGGCCCGGAACCGGGCCGAACCGCCAGGAAAACGGGCCGGTTACGGTTCGGGCTCCTCCCGAACCGTGAACCGCCGGTTCGGGCCCGGAACCGGCGGTTCCGGCCCGTTTTCCATGTCTAGCCATAATATGGTTTGATGCTAAGGAAAATGAAAACTTTGGAATGGATCTTAAGTGCTTTTGTTAATTGATACTTTAGCTATTGGAGGCAGTTTATTGTCATGCTTAAGAGATAAAATGCTGTAATGAAGAATCAGCGATGACATGGATAAGTGATGTTTTTCTTAATTTTTCTCTTTATATTGTTTTACTGTCCAGATGAAGATTTGTCTTTGGGATTGAGGATTCCATGCAGTATAAAAAAAAATTAAAAATATTCATGTCATGCAAACGGAAAAGGAAGGGACAACTTTTTCCCCTGAGGGTTTCGTACATTTTTGTGAAATATTGTGTTCATGGTGGTGGATAAATTTTAAATCACCCATTTTTTTTTTCTGCATTTCTGGTCATATATTTCTCAGCTAACATGAAGTCGTTTGATTCATTATAGACTGCAAAAGAATTACCCAGGCATCTTTATGGGAATCATTCTGCTCCAGATAGTATGAACGAAGTTTCGTCCATTCAGTGGAGAAGTTTTGTCCTCAAGCACATATATCTTTCATTATATGATGAAGGTGGTATAGGAGATTGCGTCTTTGATGCACTCAAACATAATATTGATGAAGGTGGTATGGGAGATTGCATCTCTGATGCACTCAAAGCAAAGGTTTGCTCCAATATCATGTTTTTTTGTGTCTCATTCAATTCTCTTTCAATTCATCATCACTTCTGTTACTACTAGATTTTTCTTTTTTTATTTCATAGGGTCCCAACTTTTGTAATGGAGGTAGGCATAAGTCATCCTTAGAGACAGGCTGCTCAAGCAATGGAACTCAAGCTGCTTCTAAGGAAGATATGGGCACAAAACCTAATGAATTTCTGGATGATTCTCTTCACAAAGTTAATGAGATGTGTCGGCATTCTTTCTTCAAATTGTTGCAATCTCAGGATTTCACATCATTGTGTAAATTAATTTTTGAAAACTTTCAAGGAGTGAATGCTGACAACCTTTTTGGGCTGAAAGTCATAGATAAGAGGATGAAAGAGGGAATTTATGGTCGTTCTCCTATGCTTTTCTCTACGGATGTTCAGCAGGTAATTTAATTTGTTTTGTAAAACCAGTTTTCCTTTTTTTCGTTGCAGAGAAGTTGCCATATAATTTTCTATTTCGAATACCATGTTTTTTGTGTTGAATCTATTGATCAATATCTTGGTTTGCTTTATTCAGTTATGTTGTATGGCAATATAATGTTGCCACAAATGTGTTTTGTTGGAAGAGTGGAAATTAAAGTTAAGGTAAAAATATGAATAGTTATTGATTTTATAATGAGTAACACCATTGATCATTCCTTATTCAATTTTTTTTTTCCAGTTCTTCATGATTTTTTTGTCGACTTGTTTTCTTATGTGTGTGTTTCTTGGTAAGAATATCATTTTGAAGTTGTCTTTATAATGTCCTCTGCTTTCAAAATGAATATTTTAGCTTGAATTCCTAAGTTTGTTCTCATAATCTATTCCTGGTCCCACTTCACTTATGCAGTGGCTGTTGCTAACCTTTTGTCAGGAGCATGTTCATAATTTTTAACATGTTACCTCCATACCCATACTTATGATGGACCAATATGTTACTTTTATCAATTGGTGAGAGTAAATATGAGTTCTATGAAGTTGAATTTGAATTCATTTGCAGTTATGGCTAAAAGTCCAAAAAGTTGGCACTGAACTGATGTCTCTTGCAAAAAGCCTTGCAGATAAATCGTTGAGTTACTACATTGAACAGGTAAATGAACTTGTACTTTGGAATATTATGGGGTAGGTTCTTTTTACTTAAAAAGGTCCAATGCTTTATAGCCAATCTTGCCTATGCTGTTCCTTTTTGTTTCTGTTTGGTTTCAACTGAAACTGAAAATACATTATTTCCTTCCAGTTTGGAGGGGCAGTAAACAGCGCGTCTGAAGTTGGAAAAGATGAGGTAACCTCGGGACCAGTTTTTTGTTACCACCGTTTCTTGTATGCATACAATAAGAGATGTTGCTTCTAAATGACTGAACCTTTGCAAAATGCTATAAATGCATACTGATGATATATAAGTTTTTAGGCGGGTATAGTTAGCTTGATGAACATTTTAATTTTGTTTGCAAAAACAGTTTGGCCCCCGGGATTCTCTTTCTCATGGTAAGTCAGAGCAAACAGAATCTCATGTATATGGAATCAGCACTTGCCGGACATGTGGGGACAAAGCAGATGGCAAGGATTGTTTGGTATGTGATGCTTGCGAGGATATGTATCACCTTTCCTGTATTAAGCCTGCTGTGAAAGAGATCCCTTCGAAAAGCTGGTTCTGTACCACTTGTGCAAGCGAAAGGCCTCATATTGATTGCTATGTGTGTGAGATGTTAACTCCCCCCAGTACACATTTTCAACAGCTTGGTGATGAAATCATTCCAACAGATGAAGAAACAGTTAGTGAACCTGAACAGATTATAAATGATAGTACAACTGATGGATCACAGAGGAATGAAAAAATGGGAGATTGCAAAATTTGTGCAAGAGAGGTGAAAGATGATAAATGCAAGATATGCGAACATCCTTATTGTCCTAGCAAGTATTACCATGAACGGTGCCTAACACCGAGGCAGCGATGTCGTTTTGGTCCAAAATGGTATTGCCCATCGTGTTTATGCAGAGCTTGCCGCAAGGATAAAGATGATGATAAGATTGTTTTATGTGATAGCTGTGATCATGCTTACCACATCTATTGTGCGGATCCGGTGCTCGCTTCTATTCCTAAAGGGAAATGGTTTTGTAAGCGTTGTAATTTGAAAATACAAGAAATACAAAAGGCCAAGAGTATACATCAGAAGCGTGAGAAAATGAAGAAGCATGAAGACGCTAAAATGGTGAATAATGGTAAGAAGACTGGTGCAAAAGCCTCAATAGATTCTGATAAAAATAAGGATGGAATGAATATGCTTGCAACTGCAGCTCTAAAGTGCGAAGTTGGGACATCATCAAATGAAGAGCTAAAAAGCATGTGAGGGGCAGGTTGAGCTGAAAAAGGCATGCATGATATGATTTCTGGTTCTGGTAATGAGGATTTTTGTTTTGAAAGCTAATATTTGGTTAAGACTGACTCCAAGATTCTACTGACTGGAGGGAGGGAGGGAAGGTATGAGTTTGAAGGGTTTTGTTGGTCGTCATTTTTTAGGTTTGTATTTGTTGATAAGTAAATCTGATTTTGTAGTGAAAATGGTGCACAGCAGCATTGGTGGGTGGGGATTGCTAGAATCGGATGTTTTTCAATGATCATGTAAACCAACGTTGTTGAAATACTCTCTCAATCTAAATTGAAGCCTTATTATATGTACTCTTATCATCTTTCCTTTCTTTTTTCCTTGTTTTTCTTCTCTTATTTCTCATTCATCATTAACTCCCAACTTACTTCCTAAGCTTTTATTACTACCTTGCAGTCTTATCAGAATCGGATTGGATTGATGATCGAACGAAAAAGGACTAGGAGATTGGTTTGTTGTTAGAAACGGTGGTTCACTGGTTGAACTGACAATTTTGAAATAATAGATTGCAACTGAGAAATGATAATCACTTGTATATCCTTCTCAGATCGCAACTGAGAAATGAAAGGTGCAACTATATATGTTTTTCTTCAGAGTAAAACTCAAATTACTTCGTTAACAACATTTTCACAGCAGCATAATTATTCATTCAAATTGTTCCAAATTCTGCAAATATTAACATCAGATCCTCCTAGAATAAAAATAATTATTTGTCCAAACATGAACAACGAAAAGGTAACATAATGTTCAGAAGAATTCATTCGGAATAAAATCAGATGCTCGGAATATTGAAACATTTAGTACGATTCCAGCAGCTGATGGCACCACCTCACACAGACACACATCTCCTTCTTCCAAACCGTTGTCTCTGCTAAATTCCGTCCATCCTAATCCTAACCGCATTTTTCCCGGCCGATCATACTCCCGTTGAATACCAACAGAATAATCCTTTCCATTAGAGAGTTGCAACTTTAAATTCTTGTCTGGATGATTAAGATACTCTTTGGTGAATGCAGCCGGTAGATGCTGAATGTGAATTCCATGTTAGTAGCTAAAACTTTAAGTGATTAGTTCAAACATATTTGTGTATTGCATAGTTTTAAAAATTCTCACCATGTAACCCCGACATTTATCAATGTTGGATGCCTTCATTATAACCATGAAACACCCATTTTGTGGCTTTGATGTACAAGCCTTTAGCACTGCCCTCTGGGTTTCCAAGGTTGCTTCCCCGAATTGCGTAGAGAAACCTTTTGGTGTGGTGATCCCTTCCAATGCCACATCTATATCTGCACGGTCAGACGCAAACACAAAGGAATTATGTTGTGGAAAGATTGATTTGAAACAAATGATTATATTTGATCAATTGTCTCAATTACCATCAATTTCATCATCTGCATCCTCTTCACTGTCAGTCAAACCAGCTTCCTCTTTCACATTGAACTTTCTGCTCTTCCTTCGACATTCCAGTTCAAGGCTGGAATCATCTTCAGGAACCGAGCTGTGGTCATGTCCGCGCTTTATACAAATCTGAAGGCCAGAATCAGTGGTAGGAGTAGCCATACTTTTCTTGGAAGTCTCTGTTGTTATCGATGGTCTTTTGCTCAGAGTAAGATTACCAGATTGTGAACCATTCATAGCATAAATACATGTTTTTTCAACACCATCACTTGTTATATTGCCCGAGTATTGAATCTCACAAGCAAACTCGTCAAAGATAGAAACTTTGAAATTTGATATGCTGTTCTTCATGCCTTTATATTTGAATACCAGCACATATCCTTCGGAGATGGAATAATGTCTCACAAATTTGTCCCAATCACCATCGAACCAAAACGTGTTCTTTCCTTTGGTTAAATCAACTTGCCAAACATTGTGGCCAGGATCAGTTAGTTTGACAATGTCGGAAAGCTCGTCTCGGTATTTGCTGATAAATTTTGGAGGAAGACCCTGAAAAGTACCAATGTTCATATAGCCAATGTAAGCTGTGATTAAAGATTTACAAAACTAATTCTGCAGCAACTTAGATTCTAGAATTTCACTATGATTCAACAACTTAGAAGGATAAGAACATCTAGCTAAATATTCAATTTCAAACCCACTTCACTACGTATTTAATTGAGTCAAATGGCGAAAAAACTCCTACATATAACTAATCAAATTCACTTCATATTTTAAATCAATTAAAATAGCATAAAAATAATTAAAAAATATATTCGACTTCGTTATTCGTTATGTAGTAAACAATTAAATTTCTTAAAAATCAAATAATCAATCCTAATTTGAAGAACAAACCATAACCAATCCCACAGTAATTAGAAATTCCAATTCTTATTATACAAAGATTGAATTATCCACACTAACTAATTGCAATTTGAAAAAAAATCTATTAATTATTACTAATGTAGTTCTGTAACCTTATTTCACCCAAAAAAAAGTACAACCTAATTGTAGCGCCATAAATTAAGCACTAGTTTTATCTCTCTGCAGCAGAAATATCATCGGCTAAAGATAATTAGTATAGAGATGGCACATTCATAATTTGTTTTTGCAGGAGTCAGACTTTCAAGAAAGAAATCGAAGCCTGGCCCACTGGTTTAGGCTCTCTTTCGTCTCCCTTCTTGCCTAACATCATAGCCGCTCAAGGGTGAGCGGCTACCGAGGTCTATAGAACACAATGCCGATAACCCAGTAGATCCGGTGGTTTTAAAAACAACGGCAGAAACAATCGAAGAAAAGAAAAGGCTTAAGAAAATAAGGCGCAGTAATTGGTTTAAATGTGAAGAAGGGGAAGTAACTTACCAATGTCTTCCCTTCAATGTTATTTTTAAAGATGGTCAAGACGAAACGCACTGCCAATTGTCCTGCCGACCCATTCGATTGACGGTTATAGCGAGGCATTATTTGTTGAATAAGAAGCAGAACACAAAGGAAGACGGCAGATGAGAGTGAGATGTTTTGACGTGCTGGAGATGAAGCTTGGTGGACTACCTGATGATGATGATGAGTTTTGTTAAACGTTTATAGAGGTTGGTAAAACACTTATGAATGCATTCAAGTGGAATTCATTTTTAATTCAAATTCTATGTTTGGTATAATTTTTTAATCTGAAAAATTCATTTGTACATTCAATTTTTATGTTTGTATGATTCCTTTAGTTAATTTTCCTTCATTTTTTAATTTTATCACAAATAAACATACTCAATTCTTTTCATATTCAAATACTTGAAGATTTTATTTTATTTTATTTACAATTCTTCATAAATTTTATTTTATTTCAATTAAATTTATTTATAAATAAAATCAAATAAATATAAAATTGATTCAATCACTGTGTTAGAGTATGTTTGGATATTTAACTTTTTCACACAATTAGACTAAACTGGAACAAGTAAATTCCAATGAAAAATAAGTGAAAAGGAATATTATATTTATAAATACACATAAAAAATTAAAATAAATTTATTTTTTTAAGTTTTAAATTAAGAGGTAATAATTATTAAATAAATTAAAATATACAAAATTTTACTCTTTTAGCTTTTTATTTTCTTTCTATAAAAAAATAATAAACAAAAACAATAATAATCTCTTTCTTTTTTATTTCTTCATATATGTAACATCCAATCAAATAATCCCTTAGTTAAAAAATTAACTATTTAAATTACTTCCAATGTTTTGAAATTTTATAATGGAACCTTAAAGTTTAAAAATTAAAAAAAAAATCACTTCTAAATATGAAATATTAAAAAATTAAAATTTTAAAAATTAAAATTAAAGAACATAAAATATATATTTTAAAAAAATTAGTTTCTTCAAACAAACGGAACATTAGTAAAAAAAAATTTAGACAACTCGTTCTCCATTGTTATCCAGAGTTAAAAATTTCTTCTTCCCTAAGTATATTGTGGCAAATGTGCTACTACTTATATAGTGTTAATTGAGATTTCCATTCTTTGACTAATGTTATGGGTACAACTAATCCTATTTGATTTTTGATGCTTGCATAGTATAACTTAATTATGTGTTTAATTTTAAATATTATGCGTGCATTAATTAACTAAATTCATTGAAGTTTTATTTAAAATAACTATTTTTGTAGAAAAATCAATTACCCTCGAGTAAAATGGAATTGAGAAAATGAATCATCTTTTCATCGGTTGTTATTTTTTTCAGAAAAAATATGGTCAGAATCAACAAGTTATGATAAGGGACAAATACGTCGAGGTCTTACAATGAATAGATCAAAAAAGAAGAGAAAATTGAGGCAAAATGTGATCACACTGTTCGGCTTAATTTTTTGCGAGGACGTTTCGCAAGGTACGCGAGCATATATGTATGGTTGACCGCGAGATCAAAAGACGTGGTTGGTTCGCCTGCCTGAAATGGTTTCAGGACTTTTTGGGTGGAAATGAGTCTAAGTTAAACTAAGTTAATGCTACTCCTAGTTTGCTGCCAGTAACAATACGTATAAATTGCACAAAGCGATAAAAATGTAAAGTTAAATTACC
>CANYCX011341034.1:0-21841 GCA_948193385.1 Breynia disticha f. nivosa | reverse complement strand
AGTGAAGTTTAGAAGGTTGTTGATTATGTTTGAATGATTTGTGTTGATGGAAATTATGATTTGGAAGGTTCAATAAGTGTTATAAAGATGGTTTTGATTGTTAAATTTGATTGAGAATTGTATGGATTGAATGGATATGTGTTGATTATGAAGTAAGTGACTTTTGTATAAGAGAAAAATGGTCCTGACAAGGTACATAGACAAGGGCATAAGTACACGGGCAAAACCGTGTAACATTTTATGCCAGTGTAGTGGTGCTGGTGAGGTACACGCTTTTTCGGGTAGTTACACGGGCAAGACCATGTACTTCATCCAAAACCGTGTACTTGATCAGAACTTTCAAAAATCATTGTTTTCGTCGTTTATATCCTATACAAATCCGAAGTTGATTGGGTATAAACGTTGGAAAGAATGAAGAGCTATTATGTGATGATTTGGATTGAAATATGATGTGAATTGTGTGATTTTTAAATGAAGTAAGTTTTGGTTATGTTACTTACTGAGTTTATAACTCACGCGATTATTGCCTGCAACGCTCGGCAGGAATTTGAGAAGCTACATTTTGGACGGAAAGGTGTGTGTTGCTTGTACTTTGGAGATTTTGCTAAAGAAGGACCGAGGTGTGTGGCACATATTTTTGGTTTAGGGTCTGAGCTTTGTACATGACTATGCACATATTCTATTACATGTATTTTGCCAGGTTATCTTTGAAAATAGAATCAATAGGATTCTTGTTTCTTTAATAACCTGGAAACCCTTTTTGTAAAATAATTTGTATATCTACATGTTTATAAATTTTGTAGTTGGTTTGACTGTCCTTCGATTTTTGTTTTCCATTATTGTTTATATTACTTTTGAATCAAATCTTGATTTTCGGATTTGAGTATCATTTGTAAGAGGGAAGTCATACGCAAATGATAGTTGAATTCGGGGGTCACAGTTTTCCTCTTTAGTTGCCTGCTTCCTTCTCTGTTTTTCTGAATGAATGAATCAAAACCGAATACTCGATATCTTTCCAAACAACACTACTTCAAGCACGGATCGTGCCATTTGGTCGTGTCGTTCAAACTCAGCACGAGTTTCCAACTAGTCGTGCACAATCTCGTTCTACAATTAAATCGACACGAGGGCGTGCCAATTTTCCAGGTTGAGCACGAGGTCGTGCTCGTCTGCACCCATGAGCACGAGGTGTGCTGCACGAGCATCCTGACTACTGTTTTTGACAATTCTTACCTAAATCGATCTGATTCGATCCCATTTTAGTGTATTTCTGAAATATTTATATTCCAATAATTTTCAAGACGTTACAATAAGGATGTTATCCTATTGCATAATATACTTAAATTGTAATAAAGCACTTACTGAGTATTTGAAAGTACTCACATCTGTATGATTGTTTATAATGTTGTGCAAATCGT
This sequence comes from Breynia disticha f. nivosa, assembly GCA_948193385.1. Classification (NCBI taxonomy): domain Eukaryota; kingdom Viridiplantae; phylum Streptophyta; class Magnoliopsida; order Malpighiales; family Phyllanthaceae; genus Breynia; species Breynia disticha. The sequence continues at coordinate 20,423 of CANYCX011341034.1, read as the reverse complement.
AGATAGCTGCTATTGGACCGGAGAGCTGCAGTGATCATCCACTTGAGCGATATCTTCAGAGGTTTAGCTCTAGATTTTGTATTTTGAAAGTTTGATTTTGTACATGTGTTGTACATATATATGTATATATATGCATTATGAGTTTGAATTTATTTTCAAACTATCTACAGGTTCTCCGAAATTATGTTTATTTTTGAAAATGTTTGGGCCGAGTTTTTATTAAAATGCATGTATTTATATTTCTCTCTCCTCTATCTGTACTTAAATATTATATTATTTACGATATGAATTAATTATTTGGATAAATGATTTTAAAATTTGAGCTTCACATCATTTATGGTAATTGTAATTGTTTTCTTATTTAGTTGTATTTCAATTTATGAAATAAAAGAACTATAACTTTATAGTAATGTACTCTATTCAATATTTATAAATTTTTAACATAAAAATTATGCTTTGATTTTTAATAGAGAGAGAAGTTTGTTGGTGTAAGTATTGAATATTCATTTTTGTTTTTATTAATTAATACCTAAAGAAACTCAGAAAAATATTTCATTCATTTGTGCCCATGTTTAAAATAGAAAGACAAATACAATTGTTTAAGTATTAAGCCAACCCTACTTTATTTTTGTACAATTAGTTGTTCTAATATAATTTAGAAATACTGAGTACACCTTTTTTTTGTAGAAAGACCTTATAAAGGATAAAATTTTGCATATAAGGTTGAGAATATACCTTTTTCAATGTGTAATGTTGTCTGCCATAAACAAAAGAAAACATATTTAGATTTTTTGTTTTATTTGTGCAGAATGAAAGACAAAGAGGTAATGTAGTAAACCTTGTTTGTAAGTTGTTGCTATAATTTGTTAAATGTTTATTGCTCTATTTATAGCAGTCAATTTTAAGAATATAATTATTATGTTGATGAATATGAATGATTCCAACATTATTATTCAAACATGTGCAGAAATCTCATGTAAGTTATGTTAACACAGTTTTTTTAAACTTTATATTTGACACTTGTCCGTTATTAAACATATCATAATACTCATTCTATTTGACATATAGAGATATGTTATAGGACATAACTTTTTAAAATATAAAAATTCATTTTGTTTGTTGCCCAATTTTATAGTTTTCATGTTGTTGTAATAAAGAAATTTTAGAGTTGTTTTTATTTTATTTTTTGTGTAGATTTTTTTTTTGTGATGAAGCATATAATAAGAAAACAATGGAATTTTTTTTAAATAGATACTCTTTTTTGGCTTGTTGAGTTTTAGCATGAAATTAATTTATGTAACTATTTTCACTGCAAGTTAGTGGAGTTGATGTTTTGATTTTGAATCGTCCTTGAGATTGTCATGTAAATTTTTTATCTTGTGGAACCAATGCAATTATGTTTCTTTGTTGGTTTGTTAAAGTTTTGAAAGATTTCATTGCGAAATTTAAAATTTGGTGGTCATATGTTTTGAGTTTGGTATTGTGAGGTAGTCGTTAATTTTGTTGTTAATGTGATTGAAAATTGTGATTGTAGTCTGGTGTCTGGTTTTGAAGTTTTGAGCTAAGAGTTCTACATTCTGTTGATATGAACAACCAAGTAGAAAGAACAAAAATAGGGTGTTCCATCGCTTAAATGGAACCCACAATTTTGATATTGGCCAAGATGGCTCTGATGGCATAAAGCCTCATTTTGCATACACAACAAATTCTTTTTAAGTTTTTCTACAATGTAAATTTTGTAGTTGAATTATTTTTTATCTTACGTTGATACTTCTTTTAGGTAACATGCAAATCTTTATTTTGTAATTTCTATCTTAGAACATTTCAACACAATTAGAGAATTAAGTTTTATTAAGATTTAGTGATTATAATGGTGAGATTTAGGTTTTGTTAGTGATTAGTAGATTTTTTTGGATTGTTTTGATTGTGAATTGAAAAATTCATGAAATTAATTGTGAATAAGATTATGCACTTGTAGAAAATGGGATCAAATATCATAAATGGGATTCAAACCATAGAAAGGGAAATTGGTGGCAAGCTTGGGGTAGAATGTGTGCCCCAAAGACAAAAGGAGGAATGGGTTTTAGAAGGCTACATAACTTTAATCTATCACTGATTGTAGAGCAAGGTTGGCAAATACAATCAGTGCCAGACTCACTTGTGGCCCGAGTTTATAAAGCTAGTATTTCCCCAATTCAAACTTCCTAGATGCAGGCTTTGGTAATTCTCTAATTTGATATGGGCGGGCATAATGATGACTTTTCCATTTCTTCGAAAGGGGAGTACTAAAACTATTGGTAATGGAGAAAATATCGAGGTTTTTAAAGACCTGTGGGTAGTGACAGGGGTAGACTCTTTTGTCAACTTTTTTCCATTAGAGGATATAGTAGAGTTGCGAGTATGAGACTTGTTTGTGCTGGGAAAGAAAGCATGGGACTTGGAGAGTCTTTATGCCATTTTTCCATCGAAAGAAGCCCAGAGGATTAGTGCGATTTCAACAGCGGAAAGGAATGTAACCGATAGTTGGAGTTGGAAGTATGATCGAAAGGGATTTTTTCGGTCAAGAGTATGTATATAGTGCTAGTGGAGACTCCATCTAAGCAAGGAAGCACGATGACAGTGCCGGTTTAGAAAGAGTGATGTAAGCTAGATGTATCCCGTAAGGTTAAAAACTAAGGTTGGAGTAAAACATCCTATACTTATTACTTTCTTAATCATGTTATTAACTATATCATTAATAAATTAAATCATATATTCCAAGAACTTTTTCTTTTTATCATTTCATACTCTCACTCTTATTCATTCATAGAATATCATTGGTTGATTTAACAAAGAAATGACAAACTCAATTGAGAAACACATGCAAAACAATGTATGAGCATGGCTCGTGTTGCCTGCAATTCATATGAGCACTGCTCTTGTTGATCAACACTCCCATGGACACAATCTCGTGTTGATACAACATGCCCCCAGTTCATTCAACACAACCTTTATGTCATTTAAGCATGGCCCGTGTTGAACTACTACAACGTAAAATCAACCTGTTTTTATCATTTTATACTTGTACATTTCTCATGCTATATCAAATATATCAATCATCATCAACAGTACCATTTTTCACATACACTTAATATTATCATCATACACTTCAACCTGTACTATCTCAGAAAACAACAACAGAACTCATATATATATATATATATATATATCAGCCCAAAATCAACCAAACATCAATAATCATCTTAACAAACCTAACATCAAACATAACTATACAGATCCAATCCAAAATACACACAACATGCAGATGTCGAACATAATAGCTCTTATCTGGTGTCTAGTGAAGAGAGAGAAAATACAAGAGTAGCAGCTGACCTACTTGTAGGTCTGTAGAGTTAACTCTGCTCACTATCAAATCTTGAAACAAAAATCGCAGTTGCATAAGTTGCGAGCTCAATGAATAGTCAATATAAAAGTGTAATCATATAAACCATTTTAATTCAAAATACATTTCTTGTAATCATATAAATAATAACTCTGTATAATCAGTCTGTCAATTTCACGTCCAAACTTCATTCTGTCGAATCCTTAATCCATATAACTCTTAACTTGTTCATAATATTCTTATTTAACTTATATGTTACCTCTTTTCTTTGTTAACTTCTCTAACTATCTCCTAATCATCTTAATCATTTTAATTATTTAACTTAACAATGAGGTTTTAGGATGAGAATGTTACATGGAGGCTGTTGACAAATTGCCTACCAACTAAGAGTGTTTTATGTGAGAAGCATGTGGACATCACTTATGGGTGCAACCAATGTGGAGGTGAGATAGAAGACATGTCTTCCATTAGTGTCAATTTTTAAAGGAAGTGTGGAGCTCAATTGGGGATCAGTTATGGGAATGGCAATGTCTGTGATTCGTTGAGTAAGAGGCTGGGCAGCGACGATCTTGCTATAAAGAACAAGCTATTTTGCATCTATTGGGGTCTATGGAGAAGAAGGAACGATTTATGTTGGAGATGTCGGTGCATGAGCTTGAAGGAAACCACTAACCTTATTAGTTTTTTTATTTTGCTGTGGGAAGCAAGGAACAGACTGATACATCTGTACAGTCTGGTTCATGCAAATGGTGGCGATGCTTGTTCGAAATGGAATCTCCTACCGGAGTTGACTAACAAATCAATATAGATGCAATGCTTTCTTCGAATAAATCGTGTTGTGCACGGGCATGGGTTGGATGTGATGATCAAGGAATGTTTGTTAGGGTGAGAAGTGGACGTATAGCAGCTTTGCTAGACCCAACAGTTGTGGAGACTATTGCAATCAAGGAAGCACTTGCATTATCTGCCTCCTCTGCTCAGAACAAATTAATCATAGATTACGACTCAAACTCAGTTGTTCAGGACATCAACGAAGGAGCTCAAGCTATGGAAGTATACTAAAAGACTGATGATACCTCATGTCTTAAATCAATGAGGTGAACATTTACTATTTACAGAGATTAACGAATCTTGTAACCCATACGTTAGCTAGGACCTCTTATTCCATGTTTGATTCCAATTGTTGGGATTTATCCCCACCTGATTGTATTATTTCTATTATGCTTTAAACTCTTATGAATAAATAAATTCAGTCTTTGAACTTAAAAAAACTATGCTAAAACTTTTCCTGGTAATAAAATATCCATTTTTTAAGATATAATGTTCAATAACAAATATTCTAATAGTGTGTTTGACAAAATTAGGAGTAAGGTAAAGTAAAAGTTTATAAAGTAAGGTAGAGTAGAGTAAGGCAGTGTTTTGTGTCAATTAAAATGGTGTATTGTTTAGAAAGAAGGTAAAACAAAGAAAATGTTTGTAAAGTAATAGAAAATAAAATTACACTTATTTTCTCAACCTACCGATTTAGATGGTTGGAATTGAGGGGTTTTGGAGATTTTTAAAAACCTTCAAAACATTTACCTTCGATTAAAAACCTCGTTTTAAAATTTTCTCCACCAACCAAGCCACAACTTTAATGTATATAATAAATTGTGTTTCTTACCACAGTTTTTTAGGGTAAAAACCTATGTGGTCCCTCAGTAATACCTCGAATAATTTTTCAGTCCCTGAGTTTCCAATATTAGTTTTACTGGTCCCCTACAGATTAAAAATTCATCGTTAATCCTTCTGTTTAATTAAGCTAACGGAAATGTTGAAATTCCATTTTTGCTCTGTCACGTGTGTATTAATGAGGAACAAGTAAATTAAGCAAAAAGATTAGATGGACCGGTAAATTAAGCAAAAGGACTACATAGATGACAGGTAAATTATTTACTTCTTAATCTGTTAGATTAATTTAACAGAAGGAGTAATGGTAGTCAGTTTTTAATCTGTGGTGGAGCGGTAAAACTAATATTAAAAATTAGGGGACCGAAAAATTATTCGTGGTATTACTTGGGGACTGCATAAGTTTTCACATTTTTTTAACACTTTAACATCATAGCCAAACACACTCTTCAACTAAATTTTGTTTACAACCTTTTCTTTTGTGTTGAATATGAAACCTCAAATGTCATTCGAAAGCTTTTTCAAAACCCTCAAAACACTCAAAGGATTACCCACTTCCAAAACCCTACCAAAAAATCCCACTCTCTATTGCTCAAACCCTTATTCTCTCTTCTCCATCTTCCACCCCTCTCTCATCTCTCACCCCACTTTACTCCATCAATTCTCTCTAACCCTCTTATTAAACACACCCATTCTTTTCGTTTCTTTAATTTTTTATTGAAGAATCATTCTTTACCCTCTTTTACCCCTAATCTTAATGCCCATTTAACTTTAACTTGCAGGTTTTTCTACAAGAGAAAGTTTTTCACATGCAGAGTCTGTGTTGAAAAATGTGTTATTTAGAAGAAATGAAAGGTACTCTTTTCCTCTTTTGGCTTCTATTATTGAGAAGTGTTGTTGTTTGGAGCCAATTATTGTAGGGAAGTTGTTTAATATGATTTTTAAGTGTTATTCTGAATATGGTGAATATGATCTTTCTTCGACAACTTTTGATCATATGAGGAATAGACATATAGTTATTGATGAGAGAACTTGTACGATGCATTTACTCTCTTTATGTAGAAATGATAAGATGATGTTGTATTCTTTGACTATTGTGGTTGATGCATTGTGTAAGAGTGGAGAGGTTAAGAGGTGTAGAGAATTGGTGGAGGAGATATTGCGTAAAGGAACTAAGCCTAATATTATTACCTATAATATGATGATTATTGCTTGTGCGAAGAGGTGGAATTTTAGTGAGTTGAAACATGTGTTGGCACTAATGGAAAAGGAAGGAGAAATATATAACTTGATTACATACAAGATTTTGATTGATGGGTACTCCAGCTTTGGCAAATTTGAACAAGCTGAAAAGTTGATATTTGAGATGCATGACAGAGCATTCGCAGTCGACACTCAGTTGTACAATGTGATCCTACTTGGGTATTGCAAGCGAGGTTTTATTGACAAAGCTGTTTTACTTTTTCATAAAATGACTTGTAGGTATGTTGTACCAAATTTAGATACATATTCGACTTTAATAGAAAGCCTTTGTAATATTAGAAAGATGGACGTAGAAATGGTATTTTTGAGTAAGATGCCGAAATATAGAATAAAACTAGATGAAGCCATGTATAGTACTCTGATTGATGGATTTTCAGAAAGGGGGATGGTGTATGAAGCGTCTGAATTGAAAAACTTAGATGGAGAAGAGAGGCTACAGTTCTGATATGCCTATGTTCAACTTTAGTGAGTTAAAAATGCATATTGAGCATGGAGTAAAAGAAGCAAAAATATTTAATTCAAAAAAGATAAAAAAATTTCTGATGGGAACTACAGTCGTGCTAAAATTATACAAGCTGAATGCTTAGAATAGGAGATAGATGACCAAGATTTGATGGCAGACGCTCACATGAGCAATTGAATCATAATAGGCTATTGCCGATAGAACAGTTTCACTCTTTGATAAAATTACTAGGGATCTAATCCCAAATTAAGATAATTATTTTCCTTAATTAGTGGTGTTTGCAATGTTGAAAGACTGGAGGTGGCAGGGGAATTTGTAACCAAGATGCAGACCACAATTACTACACTGATGGAGTTACATTATGGATGGTGCGTGAAGCTTTTGAACTAAAAATTCAGATGGAATTTACGTGGAGCAAAATGATGAAAAGGAAGGATCAATGGGAGCAGATTGAAGCAAAAGATGCATCAGCAAATTGGATGTGAAAACCAAATTAGGTAAATTCAATTGCTAATTGGTTTGACTGTATGAAAATTATTTAGTTTTGTACAAAATTAGGTAACAAGCGACTTGGGGTTGAAGATGAATGACAGAGAATAGATTCACATGTTATTTTGATCAACATAGGCGTATTGCAAACGAGGGTAATTAACAGAGCAGCTTCACTTTTTTTTATAAGCTAACAGCCTAAAAATCCTTTGGATGAGTGAGCATTGTGATCTAGTAAGAGCTGATACAGGATTGCGTATTAGCCACTTGTATGCTTGGTATTTCGGTGGTGATTTGACAATTATTTCAATGGGAAATATGGAGAGTAACTCCCTTTATATATGTTGCAATATTTTAATAGGACATGGATTTTGGTACTTCTTGTTCTCTTTGCTGTTGAACCATCAATAGGTAACCACTTTCGGGTCCCTTGATTATGAAATATCATCGTGTTGTCAACTCTTGGAGATGTGAATGTTCGGATAGTTAGGCTCCGTTTGTTTTATGGAAAATAAATTCTTTAAGAAAAAATTCATCACTTATTATTTCTATTGGTTTTTTGTTTGCAAGTTGTTGGGTTTCAGCATGAACACCAAGAACACAAGATGAACTTAGAACAATTCTGGAAAATTTTCAGATTTTAAGAACAAACCAAAGCAGAGGAAAAGAAGTAACAAGAGTTTTTTTTGTGTAAATAAACATTCACACACCAAATACTTTATATTTCATAACTTATATAGACAATAATAAGTTGCAAAATACACTCGAGTGACAAACACTCCTGCTGCTACTGTGATAACAAAATTTCCAGCAACTTTTTTGAACCCCAATTTTAGAAATCTCATTTTTGAATAAATACCGATTTTGGCAACCTTTTTTTTTCTTTTTAAAACATAAGTTCTGCGAGAGAGAAACTAGAAGAATAGTTTTTCAAACACATTAACAAAGACCAATGTTGGTCATACACTAAATACAGGCAAAATGTGGAAGCAATGGAGAACATTTGCATGTCATGATAATACATCTCATCTATACGAAAATTGTATAGATATACAACACATACTAAAACCAAAACGAGGAGCTCAACCTTCTTCAGTATCGCACCACTTAGCCTTGTCGACCACGTAGTCTCGTCACTAATGTCTGTCACTCTGCACAACATTCAACACATACAAAGGTGAGTATATAAAATATTCAGTAAGTGCGACCCTAGTATTGTTAAGATGAGGTGCAGGGGAACCTTCGGCCAACACGAGCGTGCTCATGGAACACGATCTCGTATTCGCGCCTAAATTCCCTAATGGCTCACCATTGCCATGTCACAAACAATTCTTTAAGTGTTTTATGGGCTAGAAATCATCCTAGGTCATTATCTCATTTCATTCATTCATTAGTACATTATTCGGCCTAAAACTAGGTTTCTGGGCACAATTAACATATGTTTAACCTGACCCTAACGTATGTTATTCATTAGCCATTAATTCCATTTCCAGGATAAGAATAACGTATGTTACCATAATGGTAATGTACGTTATTCCACCTTAACGTACGTTAATCCTTTCATTAATGTACGTTAAGGCATCACAGATTGCATTTTCGGTAAGTCTAAGGCTTGTACACTTCATACATCATGAGACCATGTCATACCAACCATCTTAGGTTCTCATTTAGCCATTTCGTGCACTCTTAACCCCAACACAATATAGATTATACATTAACCATTTAGTTTATCTCTTAATCCATTTCATACAATTCATATTCACAACATATCACGATTTCAATTCAACCTCAGTGCAACACAAACAATAGGCATATAGTTCCACATTCTCTTTTTAGAAATCCTTTCCATAACACTCATACCATTTTCTATTCTTCACAACACAACAAGAACATATAATTTATCATTTTCACCATCAAATCATTACACATAACACAAGTCCATATAGAACATACAACTCGTACAAATTTACATTGTATACTTAATCAAATCACTTCATCATGATCCCATTTCACCAACACATACACATTTTCATTCAAGAACATAAACACATATTACCATCAATCCAAACCAACCAACATCCAACTCTCCATACGTAATAATTAACGTACAAAATGACATGTTCAGACCCCTGCTAACGTATGTTATTTCACAATTAACGTACGTTAGTCAAAATGAGATTCTGGGCAAACAGACAAGAATAATGTACGCTATTCTTGTCATTAACGTATGTTATTCCATAAAAATGCTGGATAACGTGCGTTAATTGACAATTAAAGTATGTTAATTAGGATGAGACTATATATTTTCCATGTCTTTACTCTCTTTCAATTCCCGACATATGTATTCATGTATATACCTTATTCCCAATCAAACAAAACATTATTCTAACAACAATTAGACATTTTTTGGGGTGTTACAGGTTTAATCAATCATCAAACTTGACAAGAGTTGTTGATTGATTACAAGAGAAATCATTTGACTCAAACACCATGCCTATAAGTCAGAAACATCATTATAACTATGAAAGAAATAACCACACTAACTAAAGATCAACCAAATCGTAATTGACTCAGTTTGTCTGAAACTGAAACATAAGTGTACAAAATGAATTACATTTGCCAAAATGGATTCAAACATTTTTCTTTGATACTTTGCAGCACTAAAATCTTTTTAATTTCAACACTCCTCATTAATTTAATTGTTGCAAACTCCAATCTTTTTCCTTATTTTCTCAAACTTCACCTTACATAAGGATTTCATAAACAAACCTGCATCTTTAACAGAAGACAATCTCATTAACTTTCCAATATGAGAAGCATCAGATTTTCCTCCTTCAATCTTGACATCACCAACCACAAGGTCTTCTTTGTAACATCCTCATCCTTAAGCATTTAGCTATCATTTTTAAGTGCTTAAATTAAGAAATAACTAAAATGATTTAGTAAGATAAAAAACTAAGGAGTGAATGTGAGTTGATTGAAGGTTGATTAAGGGTTGATATAAGTATGTATGGAAGGAAAAACAAGCAAGAAAGACAGCAAAGAACACTTTGTAGGCTTCAAGTACGCGTAGTGGAAATAACCACGCGTAGTTGAAGTTGAGCACGCGTACTTTTGAGAAAGCAAACATGTGATGAGGCCGACCACTTTTAATTGAAGATGACCACACGTATATTAAGTTGATAACACGTAGTTTGGTAGAAACAAACGCGTGGTGAGGGTGACAGCGTGTAGTTTTCAATAACCACGCGTAGTTAGGGATAAAGCAGGAGCTAGAGTGAATTGGAAGCAGAGAAGGATGACGAGGCTTCATTTCCTTTTCTGTAGAAAAGGCAAAAGGAAACAGGTGAAGAAGGAGGGAGAATCAGGAAAGGAAAGAGAGCGAGAAAGCCAAGAAAGAGAAAGAGAGTTAGGGTTTGAGAGAGAGATATATAGCGAGCGAGAGAGAGAGATAGTAAGAAAGAGAGATTTAGCACGGGAGATTGACGATTGGAGTAGGCTCAATATTTTGGAGATTTTATATGGATTAAACTGTGAGTAATCTAGACTCAGTTTTAAATTAAGTTATATGAATGATTAGACCTGTTAGCATGTGGATATTGTTGGTAGATGATTTATTGATATGTTTGATTTATATGTTTGATCGTTATGCATGTTTTATATGTTTAATTGTTATGAATGATAGATGAAACCCTAGGATGAAATCCTAATAAACTATAGATAATTCACAGATGATCGTATTTTCATAAATATGATTAATCAATGACAAATGATAAAAGAACACGTGAATGAACACAGGCATATGATTTCATAGTCATATGATGAATCATACTGTTACATGATCACCTAATCACAATCACTTGAATGAACACATGTAATTGCTATAAGAACATATGTAATGATCACAGAAAATACTTGAGAACAAAGTCACATGAATCACAGTCACGTGAAAGCACATGATTACACAGACACGAACATATGATAGTGGTGATGACACAGTTATAGGTGGGGATAGGTGATGGTAGTGAAAATGGTGGTGATCGGAGACGGAAGATAAACGAAGATGGAAGATAAACGGAGATGGAGGTATAGTTACAGTTCAGCATAGCACAGCCCACATGTTTCATCAGTATAACACTGAACATGTTCACTAGTTCACATGTTCATAAGATAATAAGTATAAAGATTATAGAATACAGAACAAAAGGAATATAACAAAACATACAGATGATAAGATATACGTGTCCTCACGTATATAAATAGAAGGGTAAAATCAAAGAAACAAATAGATATAAAAGATGATAAGTAATATAAATGATTACTCACTGAGCCCGCATGCAACTGTGGTTTTTGTTTCAGGAACAGATAAAAGATAGTCCAGTAAGTGGGTCAGCTGCCGCTCCTCAGCACTTCCTCTCTCTACAGTCAGACATTTGTAAAATGCTTCTACATTAATATAGTTAAATGACATGATAATATGTTAATTATTTAGGATGTTTTATTTTGGTATCAAATTAGTATATAAAAAGTTTAATTATATGATTAAATACGTAATAAGAGTAGGAACGTTTTATTCTTTCTTCAGCTTTTTCGAAGCTAAAGACTGAAAATTCTTTAAATTGTTATGTCATAAACAGCTCTTATTAATTTCAGCGGCATAACATTTGACATATTCATTGTCAAGGCTCAAAGAAAAGCTTTTGTTTAGCGTATCAACTGTGGAAATCAAATTTAAAACTCATTTTTCCTGAATAATCAAAATAATAAAAGAAATGATATAGAAACCAAATCTTAAAAACAAAGAGATCAAATATATACATGTTATTTATATAAAATCTCGGCCCAAATTTTTTCATCTTCCAAAATCAAAACACAAGCGGAAGCTGAAGTCGTTTGAAAACAAATCAAACCCAAACTTGCGTGTATATACATGTAAGTACAACATATGTACAAAGCAAAAATAAAAAATGAACCTTGGAGCCAGACCTCTGACGTATAGCACTCGTAACTCTGATCACCACTGTCTCTTTCCAGCAATAGCAGCTACCTATGATGTACATATCATTTAAACAAACACACAGGGGTGAGTATTTAACATACTCAGTAAGTATCTACGCTTCATTTATATTGAACTTCAACTCTTAAGATGATGTGCAGGGGAAAATATAAATCAGCACGAGGATGTGCTTATCTTCTTTCTCCTAAATGGCATCAGATCATGCCAGTAAAATCATATTCACTCTTCACATAGATTTCCAATCACACAGATAATAATATCACAAAGAATAACACACAAATTAACTATCCATACAGGTTTGATAACACAGATCATACTTACATAAAACTAACATCCACACAGGATTAATTATACCAATTAATCATATTCACACAGATCAGGTTCACACAGAATAAAAGTCATAACATAGTACATATATTAATTTATATCTATGAAATGACAATGACAATGACAATGCAAATCCACACACGGGTTGTTGTCCTCTATAGCACACAAGAGAAGATACTTCTATTCCATATATGAGAGGTTTGGCACACAGCTTGAGCACATAGCTCTGAGCATATAACTCGTAAATACGGATAACACACAGCACGTCTAGGACAACACACAACACGTCCTTATCCACACAGGAAATTGTGTCACATAAATGAGATGCAACACGTGAATGATCAATGCATTCATATAGCCAAATCACAATCACATATCATAAATATGCTCCACAACAAAGCAAGTCCATGCTTTAATAACAACTTCATATCAACCACATGTCAATCTCATATCAAATATGAAGCAATCACATGCTTTTCAATAATCAACTAGAGATCATCCATATGTCAACATATTCTCAATTAAGACATATAGCTAAAAAGCATACCATCACTATTCATATCAAATATGAATAAACAAGGTAAGAATGAAATCAAATATTCACATAGAGCATAAACCACACAAGTACGAATCATCAACACATAACATATATGATCATAATCCACAAAGGTAATAATATAATCATATAGTCTTCTTATTATGATCATAAGATCATTTAACTTAGTGTTCTTTATAATCCATTCAATCACAAAGTTTCCTAATTTATTTACATTCTTACTTGTATGAAATAATCATACGAATAAAATAAGCAAGCGTAAGAACACTTTCCTCGAAGTACGTGCAAAGTCAGAAATATCAATACTGACTCAATCTCCGCTCAATCATCGTACAGATCCTCCTATACAAAATTAATCACATACATTTTGTTTAACAATCCATTTGCATATTGATTATATACTTAGAATCATCAAAACACCATTCTAAACGTTAATCCATACGTTCCAACAACTCTCCTCCATGAACCAATCTTCCTAACTTCAACTCTAAATCAACCAATTCATCTTGTTTACAACTTAATTCATCAAAATCTAGCAATCCATACTTCTCAGCAACCTTCCAATATCCTCAACCAAATATATATACATATATATGCTTAGGAAACATACCGATTTTGGCTATCTTGCAAAATTGCCGACTCAAAACTACGATTGATTCGATAACTCGAATCTATTCCTGTGTTAAAATCTCCACTTTCTCACCCTCTCTTACTCTTCCCTTGTCTCTCTCTCATTGACCTTTTCTTTGAAGCTTATGTTTGGTTTCTTGAATGTTCTGTTCTATTTCTCGATCCAGCAACTTATATTTTTTTTCTAGATTCCAGCCAACTACGTGTGGTGGATGGTGAACTACGCGTGGTCGTGCCCAGTGCACGTACTTCACTGCCCATCACGTGTTCTTGGCTATTTTTTAGCTTACTACGTTTTCTTGGTTAATTTACTTTATTCTTATATCAACCTTTTAACAACCTACATACACTTATGTTTAATCATCTATTTGTCTTCATTTTAAATAAATAATTCTTATTTTCATTAACCATTTCCATATAAATAAATTTTCAACTAATTCCACGGTGTTACATCAACACAAAAAATTTCTTTTCCATTAGAATCACATATTAAGCAAGCTTTATTTTCAAACAAAATAGAACAATTCTTTTCAAGCAATTGTCCTACACTCAACAAATTTTGCTCAATTTTAGGTACATAAAGAACATCCAAAATTAACTGTGTACCAGAGATAGTCTCAACAACAATCTCTCGTTTTCCTTTAACATCAAGGAACTCACCATTTCCAATTCTAAAATTGAAATTATATGTCTTATTTAAGGCTTTGAAGAGACTAATTTTTGGTGTCATGTGGTGTGTGCAACCACTATCAATCAACCAATTATTATTTCTACAAACTGATGTTGTATAGCAAGAAGCAAAAAATAACTCTTCTGCTTTGATTGTTTAACATTCTACAACTTCAACTTGCTTTCCATCCATTCTTTGTTTGTTCTTACAAACTTTCTGAACATGTCCCATTTGACCACATTTATAACACTTCACATTTGGCTTAAACCAACAATATTTCCCCAACTGTGTATCCTTTTGACAATAAGAACAAGGAGGATGCTTTTTCTTATTCTTAAATCCATGCACAAAGTTGTTAAATTGCTTAGCCCAAAATGCACCTTCAGTGAGCTTGTAACACCCTAGAAATTTTAACCTAACATATGTGAAAAATGGTAGGGAAATAGTGGCAAATGGGCAAACCGTTCCCCAAACCGTTTTGGATCTAGAGTCGAATTATATTGTGCTAAAAATTAGTGGAAACGGTTTCTGTAAACCGTTTGCAAAACCGTTTTGAATAAGGATAAAAGTTCATTAAGCTGAAAAGCACTAGGCAAACTGTTTTGGTAAACTGTTTGCAAAACTGTTTCGACCTAACGGGTTTTAAAAATATGTCTGCATGAGACATTTGAGAGGGAGAAAACATAAACCTAAACTATCACCCGACCCTCACCTTCTCCCTAACCTAAAACCCTTTTGTTCGAAGGTCTAAAACCCTTAGATCCACCCTCAAAAACTCTAGAACTTTTGGATTTGCTTAAGGGAAAGAGAGGTCGACGACTCTCTTTAAAAGATCAAGGTAAGCTCTAAGTTTATGTTGATTTTTCTGTGATTGTGAGTTAGGGTTAGGGGAAAATTGATGTTGGAAGTAATGTGGGTTAAAATTAACAAAGGAAACGAGGATTTAAAAGATATTTTGATTCCTAGGGTTTGAGTAATTGGGGATTTGTGAGGAATGAGTGTTGGAATGTGAAATTGAGTTCGAAAATGTGTTTGACAAACAAAATGTGGGTTTTTTGGAGAGTTGATACGGAAATGAGTAACGATGTGAGATTTAGGATTTTGGGATTAAGACAATAATTAGGGTTTTGCCTAATTTGAGTCTTATTCAATTTAATTGATGCACAAAATGATTTATTTACGTTCATTGCATTATGGATTATATTATAGAAAGTGAGGTTTGGATCTCAGAGTGGAGTTGAGCGACGAGCCCGACTACGCAGAGTTCGAGGTAAGTGCCTAACTTACTATTGTAACCTTCGAATTTGTATGGGTTAGTCATACCTAGTAAATTGTATGTGTTAAGATAGTTGTGAGCCGGAGTCGTAAATGGATTCAATGGTGGTTGTGTCAATGTGATTTCGTGGAATAGTTGATCTTATATGAATTTGTATGTTCTTGTGGTTTGGATAAAAATGAGTATGTGACTTGTGATGGAATTTATGTTTAGGATATAAGCTTGACTCTATGTGATATTTCAATTACAAGTCTGTAACGTGTGAACCTATGATTGTGAGGATTGTGATATGTTCTTACTTATTCTATATGATATTACATGGATGATGGATGATCAAATCTGGGAATGCATGAGTATTCTCTTAAATAATGCATGATTAAACACTTTCTTATGAATGACTTATGTTGATATGGAATGGCATCTTATTGGTTGCGATATGTTATGCTTATGTGAGTTGTGTAAAGCATGTGATTTGTTTTGATCATGAGGGTGTGATTGACACTATGTTGCATAGCATGATTTGGGACGATGGTCCTATTGAAGGTCATTTATGGCATTTGCATGAGCACAATTGCATGTTCATATTTTTGAGAAAAAAATAGGGAAGGCGAGATGTTCTTCCCCGGAAGGCGAGTTGTTGTTCCGTATGAATAAATGACAGAGGCGAGATGTTCTCCCCGAATGGGAAGGTGAGACGTTCTTCCCCAGAAGGCGAGTGTTCTTTTGTATGATAAAAGTGGGGATTAGCCAATTTGAGCGAATGCTCTATCTATGTCGAGATTATCCAAATTATGAGAGTGGATCTCTCTCATGCATGCAAGAAAGACCTCGGGGCTTGCATTTGTATGATTTGCAGTGATATTCACGATAGCATACATTTGCATTTGATATTGTGAGATATTAATTATAAAAATGGGAAATGTTTACATTCCATCCATTTATATCATGTGTGAATAAGCATGAACATTATTGTATGTTCACAATGTGGGGATTAGCCAACCAGAGTGAAATCTCTAAATTATGTGGGGATTAGCCAACCGAAGCGAAAGCTCTAACTTATGTGGGGATTAGCCAAACTACGAGAGTGGACTCTCCCACGTGCGTAGGAAAGGCCCCAGGGCATGCATTTGTGTACAACAATCATGTTAGCATACAATTGCATTGGATATTGTGTGATCATTATAAGAGGAATGTGGAAGTTAAGATGTCATGGATGTGGATGTATATATTTGTACACATGTGTGATTTCGTGTTCTATGATGGAATGGGATATGTGTTCTGCACTATATGAATTTTGGCAGTGAATGTGTGGATAGGTGCACGAACCCTTATTTGTGTGTACTTGTAAACCTTAAGTTGGTAAATCATGTGCATAAATCAATTACATGAAATTATAAGGAATGTAAATGGATACAGTTATGTGTGGTATGACTGGATAGTGTTCATGTGTATGAATGGATAAGAACTTGACTGGTGGAAATGTGTATGGTTTTGGGGATTTAAATGAACTTAGGTTGACATGAATGGTTATGGCTTGTTAGGGATGATATATCGTTGTGTTGACTGTGATTGAATTGATTGCCTTAGTGGAATGTTGTGCATGTGTGCTGTGAACTGCTGAAAATAAGTAGAACGGGTTAAAAAAATAGGTTTGGAAACTGTTTGTCTAACCATTCCACTTCTAGTGCTGACTTATGAAGGTTAGAACAGATTTAGAAACATTTTACATAAACCATTCGAAAAATTGTACCCATTTCAGGAAACTTTTTTGAGGAGCAAACGGGTTTGGAAATGGTTTTTGAAAACCACTTCACAAACCGTTTTAGGTCCAGTGTGTTTTTAAGAAGGACCAAACGGTTTTGGAAATGGATTGGGTAAACTGTTTCCCAGACCATTCCCTACTAAGAAATAGTGTAAAGATGTAGATAATTGTGTCATGTGGTAGTGATGTATATATATATGAAGAATTGTATGTGACATGGCAACGGTGAGCCATTAGAGAGTTGAGGCACGGATACAGTATCGTGTTTCACGAGTACGCCCGTGTTGGCCAAAGGTTCCCCTGCACCTCATCTTAACAACACTAGGGTTATCGCTTACTGAGTATTTTACATACTCACCTTTGTATGTTGTTGAATGTTGTGCAGGTTTAGAAGGATTCTCACGAGCGAGATTAGAGGAGCACATTTGGAAGAAATGATTTTAAAAGTGTAAATGATTTGTAAAATTAGTTTACTCATTGCTTGTTATTGTAAAATCACTTGTGCATGTCTAGTGAACATTATTTAATAATAATAATAAAATATGCACATTTTTCTAAATCGTTTTGGATTAATTAAGATATATTAGGATTTTAAATTTGGGCGCAACAGAGCTCTTCATGCCTAATTGCTCTCCTTTGCTCTTGTGCTTGCAAAGCATTCACCAACTCTGGCAATGAAATTTTTGAAAAAATCTCTTAAATCTTCCAATGATGAGATTTTTTATTAGAATCTTTCCAGAAGTGTCAAGGCTATTTTCTCAACAATTCTCTTATTCGTAGAGGAAAATTTTCAGATTTTAGGAACAAACCAAAAGTAGAGGAAAAGAAGTAACAAGAGTTATTTCTGGTGTAAATAAATATTCAACACCAAATACTTTATATTTCATAACTTATATAGACAACAACAAGTTGCAAATCACACTTGAGTGACAAACACTCCTGCTGCTACAATGATAACTGAATTTCCAGCAACTTTAATCAATCACCAAACTTGGCAAGAGTTGCTGGCTGATTACAAGAGAAATTATTTGACTTATTACAACTATGAAAGAAACAACCACACTAACTAAAGATCAATCAAACCATAATTGACTCGATTTGTTTGAAACTGAAACATAAGTGTACAAACTGCATTACATTTGCCAAAATGGATTCAAACATTTTTCTTTGATACTTTGCAGCACTGAAATCATTTTAATTTCAACAATTTCAAATTAAAAATATAATTTTATGACTGACATGTAAAAAAATATATTTTTTAGTTTTTTTAAAGTAATTAATTTTTTATTTTTAATTACTCATATTTATTTGTTATCCACATTAATAAATATTTTTATTACAAAATTCTAAAAATTTTGAATATAATAAACACATTATGTACTAAATCATATAAAAAGAAAAAAGGAAAATATTTTTCCATGATTTGAATAGAAGAACATTTTTCTTAAAAGTAGTTAAAAAATAATCTTATTTTCGTGTTGACTTTCAACTTATTTTTCGTTGATGTATTTTCTAATTGTAACAAACGTCGAAAAATTAGGAAATCATTTTCCAAAATATTATTTTCCTGTAAACAAACTAAACCTTAGCAGTAAAATTTTCTCATATAAAAACTAATAAAGATATATTCTTTTATGAAGGGTTGTATTCTTCTATGAAAGATTGTGTTTTTCTATGAAAAGTTTATTCTTTCACATAAGGTTTTATTCTTTCATAACGAAATTATTTTGATTTATAAATATAGGTATGACTTATAATTTTTAGTAACAATCAGTCACTTGAAAAAATTATTTTTTGGAATTGTTCAGAAGCATTGTTTTGTTTAATCCTATAAAGAATTTGTCCATACACCATCGATAACACAGTTAAGGCATAATTCTAATTTTTTGTTCCTTTCTGGTCATTACGATTACTTACACTTCCATTAATTACCCTTACATACACTCCATCCAAACATACTGATATCAACTTTTGCGTTCAAGACCTTATATTTCTTAACAATCTTAAAGGAATTAATTACAAAATTCTAATTTTGTGTTCAACAAGATATGTATTTAAATTGGATCGTTTTGATGTAATGAATTTCACTTGCTGGAAGGACAAATTGTTATTTTTACTTACTGGATCGGATAATTGATGTTAGGAAATTTCCAACCAATTCTTAAACCATCTTACGAAGATACTGAAAATATCATTGCTGCTTAAAAGAAATGTCAAGAAAATGAAATTCGTTGTAGTGATTTTATCCTTAACTATCTTTTTGATCGTTTATATGATTTATTCCAATCTATTCAATCTCAATCTATTCAATCTCATCAGGAAATCTAGTTGACATTTGAAAATAAATATACATATGAAAAACAAAGAACTGACAGATTTCTTAGTATGAATTGTGACACCCAAAATTTAACTATCACCCGAGGTTATATGTAAAATTTTTCAAAGGTGATACCTAAATTTTGGACATCATAAGTTTAGTGTAGAGTTTACCAAATTCCAAATAACAACATTCATACATTCATCCTTCATTTATAAATATGAGTTTTTACAAAGTCTTACAGATCCTGTTTAGGTTATATAAGATAAGAAACCCGATGAATTCCATTTCAAATATAACCCAACAAAATGGATAATACAATACAGTTCCCAAAATCAAGTTTAGAAAGATAGGAGAGAGAAATCTTTATGCGTCGCCCCCTCAATCCTTTTTGTCCGAAGTCTTAGTCGGAATCGTCCAAAAGCTATTTACTTCTGATCCAAAAGAAAATTCTCAGATTCCTGCCCACACAGCAGGCATAATACGCAGTGAGTCGCGAGACCCAGTAAGCAACACTTACCGAAATGGACAACCATCCACAATTTTATTAAATCACATACTAATATTAATTAAAATTCTACATATACTCATGACAGTAAATAT
>CANYCX011339480.1:0-11706 GCA_948193385.1 Breynia disticha f. nivosa | reverse complement strand
ACTCGTATATACTGGCTAGTGCAAATTGTTGAATAAAATGTAATATTCATTTATATGTTTTGATAATGTGCTAAATTGATAAATATGTTAAGAATTATTTTTGTTTTGATAATGTGCTGAATTGAAAAATATGTTAAGAATTATTTGTGTTTTGATAATGTACTAAATTGATAAATATGTGAAAGAATTATTTTTTGTATGAATAATATTTTACTATTCATTGAATCGTAAAATATGAAATTATTTGTACGCAACTGTTGATTCATATTATGAATAATTATACTGTGAAATCATGAAAAATATTTTGCAATTATACTGTGTTTAATTATATGTATTGTGCATGATATGAATAGTAATTATAAATAGTATTTTACTATTTGCAACAGAAATATACACGTGAATAGTTGCATGCATGAATAGTGATATTTATATAATACTGTGCACGTGAATAGTGACATACATGAATAGTACGTGAATAGTAAAATTAATGAAGTTGATCGATCAATAATGTGTTAATCGATCAACTGAGTTGATCGATCAACAGTATGTTAATCGATCAACTGAGTTGATCGAACAAAAGTGTGTTTCTCGATCAACTTAGTTAATCGACCAAAAGTGGGTTTGTCGATCAACATTTATATGTGCAGTGTTCATATTTTACGAAGGATATTTCTACATAATATTAAGTCAAAATTTAGACATGTTTTGTTCCATAAATAAGTATTATTTTGACACAGTTGGTTCCACAAACAAGTATAGTAAATAAGGAATTTTTATGATTGAAAGTGGACAGGTATTTTGAATGAAAATGGACAGATATTATGAATGAAAGTGGACAGGTATGCTCAATATGAAATGTCTCCAGAATCTCGTGTAAAAAGAATAGCTCCACTTATAAAGATTGATATCATTCATATATGCTTTGCTTGTTTTCTGGAAGAATAAATGGAAACAGGATGGAAAGGAATAGATTCCTTATTTTTGATAATGGAAGGTTAGCTCCAGAATATTTTCTAATTATGTGAGTGTATAAAGAATTGGTTTCCAGTTTGGCAAGGTTGGCAAAAGCTCCAGAATTTCATTAATGCTAAGTTGGCTCCAGAAGAAAAGGTTCCACAATGGCAAGGTTGGCAAGATTCCATTAACTCATTAATGGCAGCATGTTTTCCGGATGATTAAAGCATAAGCTTTGAAAATGAAAAGCTCCAGATTCTCTTGAATGATAATGGGAAAGGTAATGTGAAAGAGGAAATGGTCGAGCATGTTCAAAAAGAAAAGTTCCAGAATTATCTTTCACGTTCTATATATAATTTGCCAGAAGAAGAGAGAAGATAAGAGACTACACTACATTGAACCATATTGAACAACTCTTCTCTGCAAAGAAAGCTCATATATTTGTACTGTTGTATTTCTCTTAAATCAAGTTGAGTGTGAGGTAGAACTTGAGCCGTAAATCAAGTTGAGTGTTAGGTAGAACTTGAGCCGTAAATCAAGTTGAGTGTTAGGTAAAACTTGAGCCGTAAATCAAGTTAAGTACTGTAAGGTTGCTTGAGCCGGAAATCAAGTGTGTGGGAAAATCCTGTGAGGTAATAGGAAGTGTTTGCCAAAATCCTAAGTGAGTAACTTAGGTAGTGGAGTAGGTGTTTGATCCGAACCACTCTTTATCGTTTGTCATTTTATTTTTATTTCCCGCGAAAAATTCTCAAACCTCATTAGCTCTATTCAACCCCCCCTTCTAGAGCTAATCTTAGTCCTACACAAATGAGTTGTCTAACCTACTGAGGTTCATATTCATTTTAGTGTCTCTTTTTCCCTCTCTTCTGAGAGCCTTTTCTCACGATAACTCTAAACTAGGGTTTCTCACCCTCTACCTGGCTTCCGTCAATATAAGTTTCTAGATGGAGTCATAGCAATCTGATCCAATCAAAACACTCCTCATCTAAAACCTAACACATCGGTGTACTTTAATCGCTGTTTCCTCACTCAGATTGAAAGTTCCTAAATTTTTCTGAAACCTATTCACAACTAGATTTGCTTCAATCGCGCAGTATGGAATCTTATAGAGACGTGCTTGAGATCCAATTTATCAATTTGCAAACCTGAGAGGGCAACACCCTGAATCCTGAAACCCACTTGGAATACAGGGAATACAAAAAGTTGCTCCAATCCTTTCTCAAGCACTAATGTTCCTGATAAAGCAGGGGTTCTATCTTTCGATATTCGATCAATTGTCCATGAACACATATGCAAACATACATTTAACAGACCATAATCAAAATGGCATTCGCACACTAAATAAATCATAAAGGTATTGTCAGAATAACTTGTATTTGTTAGGGTACTAGTTTCAACTTGAGGAGGGGATGTAGGTAAGGTTTTTGTAGTATATGGTTTGTATTGCTTGTATTGTATTTCAGCTTTATTGGATGTAACAAGTGGACAAGTGGCCAGTGATGATTGAGTGTATACAATGTGCAACCGTATATACCACTCGTACATACTGGATGGTGCAAATGAGTTGTCTAACCTACTGAGACTCATATTCATTTTAGTGTCTCTTTTTGTCTCTCTTTTGAGAGCCTTTTCTCATGATAACTTTAAACTAGGGTTTCTCACCCTCTAACTGGCTTCCGCCAATCTGAGTTTCTAGATTATTCGATAATATTTGGTACCTAACATCCATTGAATCCAAGAGAATTAGTCATAAGTTTGATTACTTTTGGTACCAAACTTTATTAATTTTAGCATGTACATTTTTATGCAAGCAAAATTTAGGAATGTGTCCTTGTTTATTGCAATAATGACAAATAATATGAGAATAAGATGATAATGTCGATGTCTTTACAAAGTAACTCGAATATTTTTTTTTTGTAATTCATACATCCACCAAAATTAATTATATTCCAGATTTTTTTATTGAAAGTCTTTAATTCCGTAATAAAATATTCAATTTTTTTTTACTTTTTGCAAATTTTGACAAATAAATTTTTAATATGTCAATCTGCTTATGTAAGTTTAAATTTTCATCAAAAATACTTGTTTTATTTGGTAATAGTGCCGTGCTCCTTCTCTAAAAAATCAAAATTAGAAATCAAATTCATAATCTCACTTTGAGCTTTTTCAAAACTACTTTTATAATTGACATTCTCATTTTTAAAAGATCAATGTCATTTAAATTCTTTTTACATAAATCATGATTAATTTTTAAAGACATCTTTTCATTTTTTAAAATTTCAAATTCCTTTTTCAAAGTTCCATATTTTTGGAAAGATTTTCAAATTCTAAATATAGAACATAAAAAAATCTTTAGTATTGTTATTAAACAAACATTTGATTTTGCACTTCCATAACCAAATTTGTTTCATGTAGAAACTAAACACATGTTAGCAATTTCATTATTAGAATTATTATCACGGGAATAAGAATATTCACTATAATTCCATGTAGCTGTCATAGCCTTTTCCTTTTATTTTTATATTTCTTTTTCAATTTTGGACATTTTATTTAGGTTTGATTGCATATATATCTTGTTTTTACTTTTTATTTGCAAATTAGTCATTATTTAAGTTTTTTTTTTTGCACTTTTACTTATTAAATTACAAATTTACCTCAGTTTTGAGTGGATAAAGTTAATATACAATTTATATTAAATTGATGTTTAGCTTAAAATGATAAAAATTATATATGAGTTAATCTTTAAAAATTATTAAAAACATTACAATTTAGTATATATTAAGTTAGAAGTTTATATTAAGTTTAAATCTATGAAAATATATATAAATTTATACATAAAAATGTTTAAATCAGTATATAAAATTTACATAAAGTTTATATGAAGTTTATATTGAGTTTATATCTATAAAAGTTCATTTTGTAGAAAGTGCAATTAAGAAATAAAAAAAGCTATTCTACAAATTTTTTTAAAAAACCTATGTTTCTGCAAAAAAAAAAGTGTGCAGTATGTAATTAATCCTTTTGTTTTTATTTGACCAGGCCTATTACATTCAAAACACACACTTTCAAATTGCTCTTTCTTGGATTGAAAATCATGGAAACTTTTCCTTTTTACTCTATTTGGATTGCTTCCTTTTATCCAATAATTTTTTTGAACTTCCTTGCTAGCATAGCGAACTATTTTTGAAAAGGAATATTTTATTAATTTAATCTCACTTATGACGGAGAAATACCGTGATTACATAATATATCATACAAATATTCTTGAAAGAATTATTTGCCTTGATTTGTCAACCTGAGTTTGTGACCAATTTCTTCGTGTTATACTACCTATGTGTCAATACAGTATCTTTGTGTGATACACCTCTAATGTAATCTATGATTATGTTATGTCCTCTTTCTATTAAGTTTAACTTACACTTATGCTTTGGAGTTTGGAGCTTCAATGTTGCTACCAACTAGCTTATCTCCTATCTAGGCCACAAAAATGTAAACTTTAATCTCAATGTATTCTACTTTGACTCATTTTGTATTTGATATAATAAATGAGATATTCATTTTGTCCGTCTTTATTATTGTGCATATTATATTATAACAAAAAATTCTTAAATAATGATTCTATTCAAGTTATTAAATAAAAGTATTTGATAATAAAACTTGAAAACATAAAAGAACATAATTCTAAATATCCTTCGATAATTATTGGTAATTATTTTATTGATGATACATGATACAAGAGATTATATATATATATATATATATATATATATATATGTGTGTGTGTGTGTGTATGTGTATGTGTGTGTGTTTTAAATAATGTATTGGATCGATCAACTCATGACAATACTTTGTGGTCGCTAATTCATAAATATTTCTTATAGCATTCTTATATAGAATGTTCAGAGTTAAAATCTTTATTGCGTCAAAAAAAATATCTATGGTTTCTTAAATGACTTTTAATATACTTTTACATATACTTAATATGTTGTAACAAAGTGACAAATATGAACATAATTAAGTATATTATGATTCATGCTAGAAGAATATAATAAAAGTAAAGAGATTATCATTCTAAAAGAGAAGATATCACTGACCACTTGATTAATTAGGTTGAGTAGCGTATAAACATAATTAAATTTGATGATAAAGAGTTATTATTAATTTGGATAAGTTAGTGTTTACACCAAAAAATAATTCTGGCCCTTGGACTGAATTAATCGGAAAGGCCTAACCAATAGTGTAAGGCCCCAAGACCCGTTTGGATAAATAAGGCAATAGATGATTGTAAGAATCAAATGTCAGGAAAAAGAAATGAAGAATATTTGATTGAATACACAAAATCAATTTGCAAATCAGGGACATCAATTGATTAACTTGTCAAAAATAAAATCATTTTTATAAAGATACAGGAAGGAGGACACACATCACACAGCAAAAATGCACCACACTTATGCTATATTTTTCCTTTGAATCATATTGTCAGTTTTATTTTCATTTCTTGTTTTTAGTTATTGCATTGACAATTTGATTACTATTGAGTCAAAGACCCTTGAAAAATGATCGTACTAATTTTTCATTTTCAATTGTTTATTTGTTAGTCAGAATTTTTGGAACAATTTTATTAGTTTGCAAGAACTTTAAATTCCCGACATGTTCTTTATGGATTTTTTATTTTATTTTCGTGCATTACAGAATCAAAGGGATGCCGTTTATTACTTTTAAAAAATAAACAGTTAGAATCACTAGAAAATAAGTTTTAGCATAGTATACTGAGTGGTTGTCGGTAGGTTTTATTCGTCCAGCAAAGTATACTAAGTGGCTGGCAAACATAGTCCCTGTAGGGAAAAAAAATGGTAAGATTAGGGTGTGTATTGATTTTAAGGACTTGAATGCTGCCACCCCAAAGGATGTGTATGTAATGCCAGTTAGAAATATGTTGATTGAAGCCACTGCAAACCATGAGAGTGACATACATAAGACAACATTTAGATGCCCAGGAGCCATTGGCACGTTCGAGTGGGTGATGATGCCATTCGGTTTGAAAAATGCCAGGGCTACTTACCAAAGGGCCATGAATCTAATTTTCCATGATCTTATAGGAAATACCATAGAGGTGTACATTGATGACGTGGTGGTCAAGTCGAAAAGGAAGAAAGATCATGTTGGGCATTTGAGGGAAGGCTTCATGTAACTCCCCAAAAAAATAATATAATTAACTAGTATTCAAATTGAATTAAATTAAAGTAATTCAAAACACATAAGTGAGTGAGGATGAAACTGAATATACAAGCACGGTTGGACTAAATTGGCAAAAGAAGAGCACGAGTTGTGCTTGGTTTCAAGTAAGCCATGGCATATTGAGAGAGTTGGCACGAGATGTTCTGAAATCCAATTGAAGTCGTGCCTAAATCCATGTGCACCGTGCCATGGAGTGCAGATCGTGCCATGGTCCACAAAATGGCACGAACCGTGCCTAAATTGAGGTGCATTGTGCCATGGTGGGAAAATTAGCACAAAACGTGCTTGATTCAATTGTGGATCGTGCTATGGTAATTGAATGAAGCATGAGGTGTGTTTGTGCATGTTAACCGTGCCATGTAGGAACCAATTGGCACGAGACGTGCCAATTATTCAAGTGGACCGTGCCATCCATAATTAAAAATGGTGCGATAGATAAAGGTTCCTTTCTTACAGAAGCAAGTAGAAAACTCTAGATATTGAAAGATTAACTCTGGAAACCTAGAGAATGAACGAAAGGGCCGATTCTTAGTCGATTTGGAGACTTTTTTACGGCAAAGATCATATGGAGGTAAATCTTCATTGTTGTTGTATTTTCGTAGCTATATATATCTATCTCTGCTGGTTTGAAAGGAAAAGAAAACATATGATTTACTGATTTTGTGATAGACTAGACTGAATCCTATGTGAAATTGATTACCCTAGTTAAATTGGAGGTTGAATTATTTGGGGAATGGTATATGAAAGGTGATAGGAGCATTTTTGCAAGTTAGGGATTTATGTGTATGCAGAAGAGAAATTCTAGAGCTATTGTTTTAGAAGCTAATAATGAGAAATTCTGGAACTATATTGTAGTATATGAATTAAGGAGCTTGGATTAAGGTTGGGCTTTATGCCAATCTTATGGAATTGAGGTAAGGGGTTATACTTACGATGTGTATATTTATGTTAAGCTTCTTAATATGATTCATACATGGTTTAAGAAGAATGCTTGTTAGAATTGATAATGGTAAGTAAGTGTTCTACACTTCATAATTGTAAGTGTTCTTATCTTACTCCTAGTATGTTCATAATATTGATTATGGAGTATTGAAGAATGTAAGTACAAGTAAAATTATACTTATTGAATCCAAGGATGGAGAGATTTTGCTTTAGCACGTATGAAATAAACTTGAAGAAGTGAGTATGATTGTAGAGTAAGTGTCCTCACTTACTTCAATTGAGATAAGAACTATGATTTATGGTAAAGAATCCAAAAGGTATTATGCAAGAAGATATGATGACATAAATGTGAATAAAGCTTGTGAGTTTATAAGTGTCCTTACACTTAACCTTGTGACTTTAAGAACTAAATGTTCTTGATAAACGTAAATGCATAATACGATAAGTTAAGCAAGCAATATGAAATGCTCATATGTGTCTTATGTTCTTAGGACCATTGAAGTTTGATATGATTCTTGCTTGATTGATTCTTATGAGCAGGATTACAATGTGATAACGCGATATTGAGATATAGCTTGCTTGTATTCTTACCTTGTGATTCATATGTGATATATGAATTGTATTAGTATACTTGTATTTAATATGTACCTATATGGAATGGTGATCTGTGTGATATGTTACATGCTTTCTTAGTTCATTTACTGTGTGCTATAAATGATTGATTAATGAAAGCATGATATGAGCTGTATGCGTATGTGATCCTGTGTGGATGATTATGTACTCTGTATGAGCGATGCTGTGTGCTTTGATTTGAATGTTGCTTATACATTCATATGTGTTGCATAAGCATTTGTATGACATGAGATCTCCTGTGTGGATAAAGGACGTGCTGTGTTCTATCCTGGACGTGCTGTGTGCTGTCCATATTTACGAGCTATATGCTCAGAGTTGTGTGCTCAGGCTATATGTTGTTCCTCTACTGTGTGCGATAGAGGGCTTCCACTGCTGTGTGCTATGGTGGACAAAAACCCGGGTACATCCTGTGTGGATTTGCATTGGCATTGCATCCATTTGCATACAATGCCATAATATGATTATCTATGTGATATAGAATCTGTGTGATTCGTAATTGGTGTGTGCTGAGCTCCTGTGTGGACTATATTTATGTGTGAGCCTTATTCTGTGTGATACCTGGTATTGTGTGCTAACCTTTTTGTGTGAAATGGTTATTGAATATAAAGTAAAGTTGTGTACTATCCTGTGTAGGTATGTTTCTATATGAGATGTCTGTGAGGATTGATCTGTGTGACTATCCTAGGTGATTTGCTGTGTACAATTGATATATAATTGAGTGTGGTTATATATGTTAGCTATGTGCTCATATATAGGTACAAACAATGCTTTAATTGATGAGCTTTGAATAAGCTTAATAAAAGGCTATGTGCCAGAAAAAGAGTATAGGAAATTCCTTGATTCAGTCTGAACACACAATAGAAGTAAGTTGTGTGCAAATCACTTAAAATGAGAAGGTAATTAGGCATTTTTGAACCTTAGTACGTCCTCGTGCTAACCAACATGTCGTCATGTTGTATGTGAATCTAGATAAATATAATGATCACGACCTCCTGCTCAAATGAGGCACGCCCGTGCCAATTGGGAAAACAGAGATGAACACGCCCTTGTGTTTATCGAGCATGCCCCGTGCTTACTGGAGTTTCCCCTGCACTTCATTTTAACAACGTTTATCACTTACTGAGTATATCTTTATACTCATCCCTTTGGTTGTTTTAATGTTGTGCAAGTCTAGCAGGATTGCCACGAGAAGGATTCGAACACAGGTTAAACTAAACATGGATAATTTTGTAATACAAATTTTATAATACAAGGTTTCCAATTTGTATTGTCATATCATTTGATAAACTTTTCTACTTGATACATTGTTGAATTTTCAACTGTTGACTTTTCAACTAGAATCATAAATCATCAAGATTTTGGAAATATTCGATAAATAATAGTTTTAAATTTGAGTCCCACACTATTAGCGACTAAGAAAGCATCAGTTGAGGCTGAATCCCCTCAAGTGTGTTTTTTGGGTACGAGCAGGAAA
This sequence comes from Breynia disticha f. nivosa, assembly GCA_948193385.1. Lineage (NCBI taxonomy): Eukaryota > Viridiplantae > Streptophyta > Magnoliopsida > Malpighiales > Phyllanthaceae > Breynia > Breynia disticha. The sequence goes on along the minus strand of CANYCX011339480.1, from coordinate 2,465 downwards.
TTTTCTAGAATTTCTGGTGCATCAAAGAGGAGTTGAGGTGTCACGTCTTAAATTTTGACAATATTGAACAGATTTTAATTAAATGTATAGAAAATGTAAATAAATTTTTCGCGAATTAAATTAAGTAATAAATAAGCAGAAGGAATGAGAATAAGTGAAAAATAAGAATCGGAGGTTGTTAAGGTTATCGGGAAAGAGAAACGAAGGAACGGTGAGTCAAAAGGTGACCGAGGGAAAAACCGTCCAAACCGAACCCTTATATATCTCTTTTGATCCTCTCTCTCTCTACACTTTCATAAACACTCTCTCTTTCTTCCTTACCATCTTTCTAAGCCGAAAAACCATAAGTATCGTCTTTCCTCGTGAAACCCTAGTGTCCGGGAGGTTTAGAAACGATCGGAGATTGAATTTCGGTAAGAATTTCTTGTATAGATTATTGAATTCCCTTTTTGGACATTAATTCTAGTTTCCGACCTTAAATCTTTTTCGTTTAAGCTCTGATTTGAGCAAATAATGGCTCGTTGGAAAGCTTAACATGTGTACCATCCGTCGATAACTATTTTGGTGTTTAAAAGTGTTCTAGGTGGCTGGAATTGAAGTTTGAATGTCATTGGTGAATAGTGACGAGGTTGGGTTTCCTAACTCGAGGTTAGTTCTGAGTTTCGTTGCTTAGGTAAGATTTGTCGGGCCTTATAGAGGTTGTTCTGATGGTCAATTTAATTGAGTTCTATTTTGTGGGAGAGATTGAAATGGGAGTAGGAAAATGGTTAGGGTTTTGGAAGGGAAATTGTAGGAGTTGGATAAATAATGGGTGTGGGATGGTAGAAATCGTAACAATGTACTTAAATAAATGTGTTGGAGTGTTAATGATGATTGTTGGGAAGAGAAGAAAGAAGTTAGGTTAAGGTGGTTGGAATGCATTAATGGGGAGAAAGCGGGAAATAGTGGAAAAGGAGTATTAAGTGTATAAGCACGTAGACAATTGTTAATTTATCGTCTGTGCATAGTACCATGCATACATACTTCATGTAAATGCATTTGTAGGTAAAAGAGTAATTGAACAAACATCGAATAAGACAGTACTTGAAGGTTCACAAGCGGTCGAATTTTTATTCCAAAAGGGCTTATTCGATCTAATCGTATGCCGTAATCTTTTAAAGGGCGTTCTGAATGAGTTATTTCAGCTCTACGCTTTCTTTCCTTTGAATCAAAAATCAAGTATAGCTTTAAGTTAATTAATTTTTATTAAAAAAATTAAAGTTCAAATAGTTTTTTAGCGAAAAAGTATTCAGTTAGCGAAATCAAAAGAAAAATAAAATTCGAAGAGTGGATTTTTTGTGACATAAGCGTAAATTGTAGAAATAATTATGAAGAGAATTTTTTTTACCGATATTTTCTGATTTCTAATTACGAAAGCCCTATCAACAAGAGATAAGATTGAATTATTTCTTCTAATAAGCAAGCTAAATAATAAAAAAATTTCTCGGGAGTAGAAAAAACTCTTGATTTTTTAAGTTATAAAAAAAAGAAAAAGAAAAGAATAATCAATATCTTAAATCAATGATGGGTTCTATTGGTGTCCTTTTAGGCGGCGACCAAATTGAACCGAACCTCTTGTCAGGCTATTGTTCTCTTGTTCATGGAGTAAGACATCGATTTATCAATAAATCTTTTGGTTACGTGATGTACTCCTCTGAAAGAACATTGGCGCATGTGTAAACGAGGTGCTCTACTAACTGAGCTATAGCCCTTGTGTTTGTGATAAATATTTTATCATGTTGAGAATTTCTTGTCAAGATGAATATTACATGATCTAACATGTTATTTCTTTGATTTATTTGATTGGTATTGCTTATAAATAAGATTAAATTTATAATCCCATCGACGGGACGAGCTTTTTTTTTGTGATGAGAGTTAAATGACCTACTTAACTCAGTGGTTAGAGTATTGCTTTCATACGGTAGAGAACATTCTTTTGCTGATATTATTACCAGTATTCGATATTGGGTCATTCATAACATTACCATTCCTTCCCTATTCATTGCAGGTTGGTTATTCGTCAGCACTGGTTTAGCTTACGATGTGTTTGGATGCCCTCGGCCAAATGAATATTTTACAGAGAGCCGACAAGGAATTCCATTAATAACAGGTCGTTTTGATCCTTTGAAACAACTTGATGAATTTAGTAAATCTTTTTAGGAGGCCTCAATGAACATAGATCGAACATATCCAATTTTTACAGTGCGATGGTTGGCTGTTCACGGACTAGCTTTACCTACTGTTTCTTTTTTGGGATCAATATCAACAATGCAGTTTATCCAACGTTAAACCTAATCCGAATTAATTATAGCACTATGACACAATCAAACCCGAACGAACAAAATGTTGAATTGAATCGTACCAGTCTCTACTGGGGGTTATTACTCATTTTTGTACTTGCTGTTTTATTTTCTAATTATTTCTTC